>OX421508.1:13760271-13930201 GCA_949126835.1 Anisus vortex | reverse complement strand
GACAACGATGTCATTTTCATGTAGTCTTGTTTGTATGCCTATGTTCGCCTGGGTGCTCGGTAAATTTGGCAATAGTAAATTCGGCATTTGCCTGAGTATGACGTAGCTTTATCACTAGGAATCAGCAGAGTAAAGACAGCTGTGTGTTTCTCTATGGTGGACTGTAGGCTACTAATTAAACTTTAATAGACTCTCGTTTGATTTTCAGATTCTAACACAGGAATGTCTTACAAATTTACATTAGCCCCACCCCCGCACTCGGCATATCGATTTTACCGACACGTTTCATCAATTAGGAATGTGCCCACAATTGCCTTTAATGACCTAAATTGAGTAGGTCCAAAATAATGCACAGTTAATACACGCCTGTTCTAGAACGGTTTCTTCGTGTTTTATTTGTGTGTATGTGTGTGTGCTGGATTAGGCGTGTTCAAAATCATTCAACCGTGTTCTATTGAGTGTCATAATGCACGCATACCAAACGACAGAAATTATTGAAGCATGCGCATTACAACTTGTAAGGGTTTAATTATCTAAAATACAGCAAATTTTTCTCTATGGGTAAGATACATGGATCACGCCCTCCCCTCGCCCCACCCTAGACGTTTCAAGAGTGGTGACAGATATGTTAAGGTACAGAAGGTAAAAATATCAGGGGCACATATTTCAGAATGGAATACAGTGGCGTGGCATGGTTTGCAGAGCGCAAATATAGTATCTTATCCCCTACCCCAACACACACACAAGTTCAGATTGTCATCATAAATGAACACATCTAAACTGCGACTATACTTTTAACTAATAGCTGTATTGTGAAATACAATGGTAACTTTACAATTGACACAGTTCATCGATAAACATCAGATATAATATTACGATCACAGTTTCAGCACAGTCAGAGCACCGCCCCAGCGAAATCAAAGAACGTTTAAATAGAAATGTCATAGCACAATCAAAGAACCAGCATAGTTAAAGTTAAAGCACGCCATGGCACATTCACATTGCGCCACATAGGCCTACCTGCACCTTGCAGGGGACATGCCAACTTATGTCCTGCACATTGCGGGGGACATGCCATCTCATGTCCTGCACCTTGCAGGGGACATGCCAACTTATGTCCTGCACCTTGCAGGGGACATGTCAACTTATGTCCTGCACCTTGCAGGGGACATCACAACCACTGTCCCACACCTTTAAGTCAGTAACTATTAACTATACTAAGCGTATGTTAAGGTAGTGCTGAGAGAACGGTTCATTTAATGAATACCAACACTATGATTGTCTTTGTAAACATTGATCACTTTACATAGTTTTCTAAATACGTTTAGATACCGAGTCTTGTAGGCCGATATGTGTATTTTGAACGTAACGACTCGCTGCATATAATGCTTACACCCTGTCCACAAAATAATTAAAAGATACGATCTGTTGAAGACACCCGAAATAACTACATGCATATTTACACTATGTAAGTGAGAAGGGACAACCAAGCAATCTCTCATGGGGTATTTGGTTGGGCTTTTCGAACACTTTTTATTGGCTCAGTTTGGTTGCTTTTCGCATTTCTTATGTACTTTATATCAAGTTAGTGTAAACTTTAAATGTCTCTTCATAAAGAATTGTGGATAGAAGAATGAAGAAAGCATTCATGTGTACATTTTAATGGATTCATAGGTTACCTAGACATAGCCTATATATATATATATATATATATATATATATATATATATATATATATATATATATATATATATATATATAGTATACAGGGAGTGGGAGAGAAAAAATACACAAAAGACAAATGACGACAGCGAGGGCTGTAGGACATTGACAATTGTACCGACGACACGATCGCCACGTATGCCGAAGTCAAATACATTAGTAAACTCTTCTTCGATATCGCCGTGGTTTCAAAACCTGTTATACAAATTGTACATAATTATTTCCCTAGTATAATCATGCAATGTTTTAGATTTTAAATAGACTTGTTGTTTCTCTATTTCGAAATTTAAAATTCAAATAACACAATAGCGTCTTTTTTAATACCTAACTTATTGTCTCAGACGCAGTAAGGGCAACATGACATTGTGTGTTTCCATAATTCATAAATAATTTTAACAACGGTCTGAGGCTTTATGGCTTATGGATAGGCAAGCCATTTACCTGCTGTCTATGTCACACTTTTTACTTTTCTTAAACTTTGGGAATGTATGACAATAAGCAGGGTGAGGGGGGGGGGGTGAGGGGGGGGGGGGTGAGGGAGGGGGGGGGGGTGTTTTAAGATGAAGGCGTGAATGTGTTGTCTTCGGCTCGACTGGCTTATCGAGAGCTTTTTTTTTGGGGGGGGGGGAAGATTGACACCCCCCTCCCCTCCTTTGTCTTCGGAAAAAAAGAAACAAAACAACAAGAAGAACAAAGAGAAAATTTGAGCAGTAGAAGAAGCAGTCTAACCCTACCCGTAGTTTACTGTGAATTTGACGAGATCAGAGGTGGAGTAGCAGTTAGTGATATGCGAGTACTACTAATCCCACAAAACATCCTTATCTACGGGAGAGTCTTTGAGACCTACGTCAACAGTTTTTTTCAATTCTAAATTCTCTGCCGCTGCCTTTAATTTTGGTATCAAACAACGGAACAAATAACAACATTAGAATCCCTACATACGAGTTTTATAACCAGGATAGTTGGCAATAGATGGTTACCGTCATATTAAGTTTCCTCACGTAGATTAGGGCAGGGATCGGCAACCTTTTGATGACAGTGTGCTTAAGTATGATTTCTAATACCTTCAGCGTGCCAATAACACAAAAGTCATTCTTCTTATAGAAGAAACTTGAGTAGACTTTTAAGGCCTCTTCCGCGTGCCATTGAAAATCCCTCGGCGTGCCACGTTTGGTACTCGTGTCGTAGGTTGCCGACCTCTGATTTAGGGCACCAACTAATTTTTTTTTACACGTTTATCTCTATTTATTTGGTGTAAAATTATATTTTACTGTTTTATTTGTTGTTTTCATACTAGTACAATAATGAGTAGATAATTTTTTTTCCATTGCCAGGTCTATATAGTATGCTGCCTCTAAGAGTTCTGTATAGGTGATGTGGTGGAAGTACAGCGGAAAGCTATCTAATTTTTCTGATGAAGCTAATTTATAAACAGGGCTGAGGCATTCGTGGTAAACCCATTTATTGGCTAATAAATAAAAGTGATTTGAAAATTATTGGAAGAACATTAAAAAAGGAATTCAAACTGCAAGTTGCTTGCGAGCAAACTTCAGTTAAAAAATATCTTCAAAAGAGGCCTACTTTTCATTTGTCAGTTTGTGCATATGTGAATGTGTGCATGTGTTTTGTAGCTGTGTGTGTACCTGTGTTTTGCCTGTGTACACAAGCCAATTACCTTCATTAATTTCTGCCGATACGTTTATATGCTTGCCTTAAGGCGTGCCTACCTCACGACTTCTGTATTTAAAAAATGTCATTTGATATACAGAGCCAAGCTTTCTTTCTCATATAATGGTTCCAGGAAGAATAATGGTAATCTAAAACTGATAACAAGAATATGATACGTTTGAGACAAGTATGCTTAGTTTGATACAGTTGCTGTCAGTTATCTTTTCAATTGTACAACATTGTGGGAAGAGTATAAAACATTAAATAGGACGAACAGAAGATAGATGGGGAGAGGAAGATAGAACAGAAGATAGATGGGGAGAGGAAGATAGAACAGAAGATAGATGGGGAGAGGAAGATAGAACAGAAGATAGATGGGGAGAGGAAGATAGAACAGAAGATAGATGGGGAGAGGAAGATAGAACAGAAGATAGATGGGGAGAGGAAGATAGAACAGAAGATAGATGGGGAGAGGAAGATAGAACAGAAGATAGATGGGGAGAGGAAGATAGAGTGGATGAGATAGTGGGTTGGGTAATTCTCAGCCAGCATTGTTTTACTTCATACAACAGCCTGAAGTACTGTAGCCTAAGGCCCTATTCCGTCAAAGTGCTATAAATCTATAAATAGCTCCGCTCTAAGCCGATCTGTTATATACACCAGAGTAACTTGTTTTGGGTCTTTTATTTCTAGCTTCATATTTATGTAATATTATGGGGAATGGGGAATGCTCGTACATCACTGGGATAAATGAGGATACAGTGATATAATTGGTGACACTGACATTTTATACATAAATTACTCGTTTTGCAACAGGAAGGCTTATCCTATTTAAATTTATACTCAGAAACACTTGGACTTGGAGAGGGACCGACTTTTTTTTTTAATGGAGAAATTCACAGAAACTGTTTTGTTTAAATATAAGGCGAACAGTTTTAGCTGCACTGCATTGTATCAATATTGCAGATGATGAATAACTAGAGATCACAGCACCTCTTGCCATATTCGACCCTTTCATGGAAAAGTCGAATAGCCAGCGATAAACAGGAGCGGGTGGAACAGTCGAATAGCCAGCGATAAACAGGAGCGGATGGAACAGTCGAATAGCCAGCGATAAACAGGAGCGGATGGAACAGCCGAATAGCCAGCGGTAAACAGGAGCGGATGGAACAGTCGAATAGCCAGCGATAAGCAGGAGCGGATGGAACAGCCGAATAGCCAGCGATAAACAGGAGCGGATCAAGCTTACCATCATGCCTCCCTCCGCCCTTACGACGACGCTTTAGTGAGGGAACTTTTTTGTAAACTACACTCTTTTACCCTAATATTTAGTCTATACTAGGTCATAGCACCATAAACTCCCCTCCCACCACACACACACAAGCAACCAGCAAATAAACTCTATTAGCGCTAAGCCCAGTCTACCCCATTGATTTGATGGACTACTACGTGTGTCAGTTTCAAAAATGTACATTATATTTTGTTGTTCATGGGTGTGTATCTGTGTAGGGATATAAGCCTAATCTTAAAGACACATTTTAAATTAATGAACTGAATGCAAAGAACTTGCTTAGTTCCCTTGATTCCTCGTGAAACATAGGACCTCGCAAGGGACTAGGCTGTATTATTTTGAAATCGCGTATTTTAAACATAAAAGCCTAAAGCTTTATAAGAACTTAAACATTAAATAGAGAAGAGTGCGAATAAAACGATAGGCTACATACATTCAGTAGTTCAAGAAATCAACAATTCATTCCAAGTTCACTAATGATTTATAAAGTCTCCAAGAATTTAATCTGTTCAAATCCGAAGAGAAGATCAGGTTTTATGCAATGAATAAAAAAAAGTTAATCTAAACAGCATTTATGAAATACAAACTTTTTTTGCACTACACAATGTAGGGCTGTGTTCGTTTACAAGTGACAACTCTATGGTCCACTATGTCTTAAATTTGACAAGAGTTATGCCCCATTCCCCCTCCTTTTTTTTTTCTTCGCGAAGTGTTTTGCAAGGCGAACTAACGAATGCAAAAGTTGTGCGGTATTTGAGTGAATGTAATTGAATCATATCATGAATCTAATTAGACGTTTAAGACTAATTCGTTTGCTGATAAAGTAATGCTGCCTTGTATTTTACAGGAGATTTGTATGTGGATCATTAGGTTCAATGCAAAACTAGAGATTGTTTGTCTTGTAGACGGGAATTAAATGGTGCATAGCAATATTTGTATGTATCTTTCCTGGTGTCTTTTCTCAACAATTGTCAATATATCTATCATATCTATCTATCCATGCATCAATCTATCTATCTATCTGTATAGCTACAAACCTACCTAACTACCTGCGTAACTAACTAAAACCATCTGTTTGTCTTTATCTTTGTGTGTCAATCAGTCTGTATCACTGTCTGTCTATGCGTCAGTCTGTCTGTCAATATGATGCATGTCTGCCTTATTGTTTGTCTGTTTTACTGTCTGTGTGTCAGTCCGCCAAGTCCTTATAATTTGGTTCTCTCTCGACGTTTCTGTCTGTGTGTAAGTTAGTCAGTCTATCTATCTGTTTAACTTTTCATTTTACAGTGTCAATAAAAACTGTCTGTTGGTTTGTCTATCTATTTCACATATAGTCAGTCAATATGCGTGTCTTGTTTTTATTCTATTATAAATTTATCAATCTCTATCATCGATGAATATAATATATAAACAACCATCAGATAGTAAACCCATGCTTTTGTTTATCTTAATTTGATCTAACCGTTGGTTTATGAGACAGACGTATACCTAGGAGCCTATGACTATTATTTCATATATTTAGTTCAGTGACCCAAGTCTCAACTTTACACTTCTATCCTCATCTTACAATATTATAAATATAAAAAGAACTTTATTTATATTGTGACATTACTATACATAATTCTAGTACATCAATCTATAGTGTATCAGCGTCTAATAGCCTAAGTATAATGAGGGAATGGAGTGCACATAGGCCTAAGTGTAATGAGGGAATGGAGTGCACATAGGTCTAAGTGTAATGAGGGAATGGAGTGCACATATGCTTAGTATGATGAGGAGAATGGAGTGCACATAGGCCTTAGTGTTATGAGGGGAATGGGGTGCACATAGGCCTAAGTGTGATGAGGGTAATGATGTGCACATAGGCCTAAGTGTAATGAGGGGAATGAGGTGCACATAGGCCTAAGTGTGATGAGGGAATGGGGTGCACATAGGCCTAAGTGTAATGAAGGGAATGAGGTGCACATAGGCCTAAGTGTGATGAGGGGAATGGGGTGCACATAGGCCTAAGTTTAATGAGGGGAATGGGGTGCACATAGGCCTTAATGTGATGAGGGGAATGGGGTGCACATAGGCCTAAGTTTAATGAGGGGAATGGGGTGCACATAGGCCTAAGTTTAATGAGGGGAATGGGGTGCACATAGGCCTAAGTTTAATGAGGGAAATGGGGTGCACATAGGCCTAAGTTTAATGAAAGGAATGGGTGCACATAGGCCTTAATGTGATGAGGGGAATGGGGTGCACATAGGCCTAAGTTTGATGAGGGGAATGGGGTGCACATAGTCCTATGTGTGATGAGGGGAATGGGGTGCACATAGTCCTAAGTGTGATGAGGGGAATGGGGTGCACATAGGCCTAAGTGTGATGAGGGGAATGGGGTGCGCATAGGCCTTGATGTGATGAGGGGAATGGGGTGCACATAGGCCTAAGTTTAATGAGGGGAATGGGGTGCACATAGGCCTAAGTGTGATGAGGGGAATGGGGTGCACATAGGCCTAAGTGTGATGAGGGGAATGGGGTGCACATAGGCCTAAGTGTGATGAGGGGAATGGGGTGCACATAGGCCTAAGTTCGATGAGGGCATTGGGGTGCACATAGGTCTAAGTGTGATGAGGGGAATGGGGTGCACATAGGCCTTAATGTGATGAGGGGAATGGGGTGCACATAGGCCTAAGTTTAATGAGGGGAATGGGGTGCACATAGGCCTAAGTGTGATGAGGGGAATGGGGTGCACATAGGCCTAAGTGTGATGAGGGGAATGGGGTGCACATAGGCCTAAGTGTGATGAGGGGAATGGGGTGCGCATAGGCCTTAATGTGATGAGGGGAATGGGGTGCACATAGGCCTAAGTTTAATGAGGGGAATGGGGTGCACATAGGCCTAAGTGTGATGAGGGGAATGGGGTGCACATAGGCCTAAGTGTGATGAGGGGAATGGGGTGCACATAGGCCTAAGTGTGATGAGGGGAATGGGGTGCACATAGGCCTAAGTTCGATGAGGGCATTGGGGTGCACATAGGTCTAAGTGTGATGAGGGGAATGGGGTGCACATAGGCCTTAATGTGATGAGGGGAATGGGGTGCACATAGGCCTAAGTTTAATGAGGGGAATGGGGTGCACATAGGCCTAAGTGTGATGAGGGGAATGGGGTGCACATAGGCCTAAGTGTGATGAGGGGAATGGGGTGCACATAGGCCTTAGTGTGATGAGGGGAATGGGGTGCACATAGGCCTAAGTTCGATGAGGGCATTGGGGTGCACATAGGTCTAAGTGTGATGAGGGGAATGGGGTGCACATAGGCCTAAGTGTGATGAGGGGAATGGGGTGCACATAGGCCTTAGTGTGATGAGGGGAATGGGGTGCACATAGGCCTAAGTGTGATGATGGGAATGGGGTGCACATAGGCCTAAGTTCGGTGAGGGGAATGGGGTGCACATAGGTCTAAGTGTGATGAGGGGAATGGGGTGCACATAGGCCTAAGTGTGATGAGGGGAATGGGGTGCACATAGGCCTAAGTTTAATGAGGGGAATGGGGTGCACATGTTTGTAGTAAAAATATCCCAGGAGTGAGGAGCACTATAAAAGAGCAAGAAATAATTAAATAACCAATTTCGAGGAGGAAAGTAAATTTCCCCCCTTCTATTAACCTCTTTTCCCGTCCACTCAGTGAAACGCTAATAGTAATAGGTAGAAAAGAATTAAACATTGAAAAGACAAAGAAAACACAAGATGAACTCCGAATCATTGTCAGTTCATTATTTTAACATGTAAACATTAATATAAAAAATCTGAAGCATTCACTTGGGGTGACTCTAATATTACTATTAGTACAATAAAAAAAACTATCAATACAAATTATAAGCAACACATACGTTTAAGTGCGAGTTAGATCTAGTTGAGGAGGGCCACAATGAGCCATAGTCTAGTTTACCTACTCCCACTTCCATTTTTTATAATTTATCATCAAGGGAAATAACAATGTATTCTGTTTCAATGTCTTTAAAAGAGCTACTTCTCTCCCTTGTACTAGTATAATCACCTTTTTAATTTAATTGAATATTCTTTTTATCTACTAAAAAATGCTTAGTACAATTTGACAAACAAAAAATTACGATACCCACAATAGATTGATGCAATAAGCTGAGAACAATTATAACTTCAACTTCTCTGAGTTCTAAGTTAAGATTCCAACATTGAATTGACAGTAAATTGATCTTTAGACGATAGCGCGTTTAACTTCGAACTGCAAACACAGAAATATATAGATTCTGCTTTGTATCCGTGTTACCTTTCCCTGTCACGTGACTTCTCTTGCAATACACGCTCGTGTTTCCGGTGTAACCTTTCACTTTGTTTATGTGTATCTATATTTAAATGTCTTATCTTCTTATCTTATTCATAATACTGTGGAGACCCCGATAGAACCGAGGAAAGAGTCCACAATTTAAATACACATAAAATGAAAAGCATCACAAACAACAATTATAAACAGGTGACAGAGTGTCACTTTAGGTTTTTAGACCAGCCCTTCAGTGACGATTTAAAAGCCTGAACTGTAGGGGCAGTGATGGAGGCCTGGTCCAGGGTGTTCCACAGCCTAATGGCTGACGGAAAAAAAGAATATTTGTAGACGTCGGTGCGTGCATGTGGGACATGCAGCTTGAGCTGGTGGCCTCGGGTAGAGCGGGGCACCTGTTGGATTCGGCCTGGCTGAGTGGACATTTCCACGTGGCGGTTCATGATCTTGTAAACAGTGGTGACCTTGTTTATCGCTCTGCGATGATGTAGGGGCTCCAGTTGAAGTTGGGCCACCAAAGCTGAGGCGCTAGTTTTAAGGCCGTAATCCTGTAAGATACGACGTGCCGCTCGACGTTGGGTCATCTCCAGCTTAGATATCAGGTGTTGTTGATGAGGATCCCATACAGTCGATGCGTACTCCAGGATGGGACGAGCTAAACTTTTATAACAATGGGTCTGGATCCTGGTGGAGCATCCCTTGAGGTTCCTTTGGACGAAGGCGCAAGCTCTATTTGCTTTGGCAGCAATAGATTGGACATGTGTGCCCCAGTGGAGTTTTTCTGTGATGTTCACTCCAAGGTACTTGGCATCTGAAACCCTCTCAAGAGTGTGACCATGCAAGGTATAGCTGGTGGGGATCCTAGACCTCTTCCTTGAAATAGAGAGGAGGTTGCACTTATCAACATTGAACGTCATTTGCCATTTTGATTCCCAGGTCTCCAACCTATTGAGGTCGCCCTGTAGATATAAAGCATCATTGGGGCTCTCGATGTGAGAATACAGGATGGTATCATCTGCATGTCTGTAACTCTATAGGGCCTAACGACTAGTTAACATTGGCATTGTATGCATTGACATTCCAGACAAGGAGTGTAGATTAAATTATCATTAAATAGCAGAGTTTTACAAATAAAACCCTTAAAATGGTTTAAGAAATGCACTAACAATTCATTTACAACTATTTAACGTAAAATAATTTTATACCCTAATTACATCTTGAAATGAATACAATATTACTGGATTTGTATGCATAATAATATCAAAAAATGAATACATAAATAAATAATAATAGATCTAATTATATTGCAAACATAACTTGTTTGGCATTACTTGAATTCATTAAGAAATATTAATTGAATTAAAGGGAAGTAATAAACCAGTATTCTTTTTGTTCATATTTTTAAAAATGGTCTTTGGTTTCCTTTACACAGTAATAAATAGCGTAAAATAATTTATAACTTTAAAATGAACAAACTATTAAAAGATTGTTAAAATTATATAAATATTATATGACTAAAGAATTTATATGTGCATTTTAAACCATCACATTAACTACACAGTATTTGACAAATATAATGTATTTTATTCCATTTTAAGATCCATATGATAGAAAACGCTTAAGATAACTGTCAAAAAAGAAAACAACAAAAAAACATTAAAGATGTAATCTGCTTCATTTCTTTTACTCCCTTTATTTTAAGTTGCATTTTCTGACTGTCTTTCTGTCTGTCTGCAATGGTGCAAAAATTGGCTTCAATATTTCGACCACTTCCCGTGGTCCGATCGAGCTGAAATTTGGACAGCAGACTTGCCCCGACTAACAATAGATCTTATCAAATTTTCAGTTAAAACGACTTAATAATACTACACTTATGACAATATTCATTTCTTAAAAGGAAAGTATAAGAAAATGTTTGGTTTCACTTTAAAAATGCCTGTGCAACTTTTTATAGTTTTTCGGCGCAAAGCTAGAAAAAAAAATTATTACATGATGGTTAACTTAGTTTCCAAATAAAGGGAGTATAATAAAAACTTCGTTTTTATGGTTTTCTTGTTTGTTTTCTAGACGGATTTTCTTTGCGGATAGAAAAAAATCTAGCTTTTTGGTTCAGCATAATAATTCAGGATTAACTGCTAGAATGTGTCCATATACATATATATATATATATGTATATATATATTATATATACTGTTACGTCTCGCTGTCTAGGGTCTGTAGTTTATCTCAATGACTTTTTGCTACCCTTGAAGAATCCGGAATTCTCACGCCCAACTTTCATTCAAGCAATTTAGAAACGACGGCAGCAGGAACAATTAACATAACTTTAATTCAACATAACACAATACAAACCGACGTTCAACACAAGTTAATAACTAACACATGAAGCGGCCTAACAGTCTCTGTCTACTACACTCTCTACTCTCTAAAACTACACACCACATGAATGTATAAAAACTCCCCCCCCCCCCCCCCCCGCTTGATCTCTCAGGCCAATCGGACAAGGGTCACCCAGGATACCAAAAGAATGTAACCGCCAGTTACAAGGGATGATAATTACAACTAAAATAAAACAAGGGAGTTAATTAATTCTAACCTCATCCTCATACATCACAATATATTTTATTCTTATTTATATTTATGTATGTGTGTGTGTCCTTTGGTGAACATAATGAGTTATATTAAGTTAGATCTATATGTAAATGGTTAGAAAGGGCTATTTGGACGAGTTTCGATTTGACCCCAAACTTAGTAAAATCCATCAATTCATGACTTTTGTATCAAATGTTCCAGTTACATGACATAAATGTAAGCATTGAGATAGCAAGGGTTAAGGTGTTTGTATTCTTTGTGTATTGTTAACTGAGTGGCCAGGAATGGAAGATGGGGTAGTGATAGCAATAGTGTAATTTAGGAGATATTGGGGGAGGGGGATAGTATAACGTGTGGTGGTGGGGCCGGATACTAGTGACTGTTTGGGGTGCTAGTGCTTGCTAAGAGAGAAAAAACAGGTTAAATCTTAACTAGTGCACAATCAAAAATAATAATATTTGTATAGCGCTGTCAACAAACATAATGTAGTCTCAGAGCGCATTTAACATACAACTAAGGACACATATATAATCTCTAGGCTAAGAATAAAGCTAATTGATGATTTAAAACTTAAATATATACAAACATAGGACCAATCAAATAGATGAAGCAATAACCGAACTAACATATAAGTAAGGCAGTAGGGGTCTAAAGCATGTTATCTAAGGTAAATATTGAAATAATGAGTTTTTAAGTTCTTTTTAAAAGTATCAATAGAACTTGTTCGCATGAGTTGAACGGGAAGTAGAGTCCACACCTTCGACCTTCGGACTAGATATTCAGAAGGCTCTAAGGCCAACGGTCGTCAGAGCGAAACGGGGCTCTTCCAAAAGTGATGAGTTGGCGGAACATATGATTTAATTAGTTCCTTGAGAAAGGACGACACTAATGGCAAAGATGCGCCACTTTAGATTCAATTCAGGCTTTCACGGGAAGCCAATAGAGCCGACGCAGGAGAACTGTCACCGAATCTCGCCCTGACTTACACATGACCAAGCGGGCGGCACTATTTTGAATATACTGTAATCTGGCGACCTTATCGTCATGTATCCTGATTAGCAGAGCATTACAGTAGTCGAAACGCGACAGTACAAAGGCAGCAGCAAGTCCAATGACAAATAAGGTCGTATCTGACCAAATCTACGCAGCTGCAAATAAAGGAATTTGCATAGGTTTCTAATGTGGGCATTGAAAGACAACTGTGAATCGAGGATGACACCCAGGTTTTTTACGCTTTCTGCAAAAGGGATATGGCAGTTTAAGACCACCAATGATTCCGATTTCTCAACTTTGGCAATTTTACTTAAAGTTTCAATTGTAAGTCTGTTTTCCGTCATCCAGGATCGTGTCTTTGTCCAGTTTATCATTGATGTTTTGATTTTGTGAGGATGACATACGCGTCACGTAACCCTCTACACTAGAATAAGAGAGACTCTAGAACTACTTATGTTTGTAATTGTCTACCTTTACTTAAAGCTAATTTCCCTTTGTAAGCCAAGGGACATCACATTAACCTACTGTGATACAGTATTATAGATTTTTGTTGTACAAAACTTAAAATCAATTTCCGAGTATTTTTATATTAGCTAACTGGCTAACTGTATTATACGAGCAGTTTAACAGATTTAACCCTACAGTTATAGCTTATCAATAGAGCACAACTTTTTAATGTAGAAGATATCAGTTCACACAATGAAGAAAATTGATTTGAACAGTTCAGAGGTCAGAGTTCATCGGGTTGAGTTTACTTTCATGTACCAGGGTACTAACATCTAACTGACCTCTGACCTCTCTTGCCTTGTTCTATATAAGCTTTCATTAGTGTTACGTAGACACAGTTTCATTATATTCAGGACCAGTACTATGGTAAATTCGTTATTTTGTGTATGAATAATTGATTGATCTTTTATTTTGGCATTAAGTAGTAGAGTGTAAATTAATGTGCGCAGTAATTGATTAGAAGAAAAAAAAGTATTATATCTATTATATAACATTCCCTAAGCCATACCCGTTATTTGAAACTATCTTGTGCAATACGTAAATTGTAGACTTTAATTAGACAATATGTTTATATAGAGCCTACACATGTTTAAACATAAAATTAACTAATTAAATAGCTCCAATACAAGTTTGTATATAGGCCTACGAAAAAGCAGTCTTCATCTGTTTCACTGTTTACTGAATACTAGAGTACAGTGTGGTCAACACACTGCCCACTAGCCATTACTTTACTAGCCTGATGTGTGGTACCCATCAGATCTGAATTTACTCAAAGACACCCTGTAGCCTTGGGTTAAAAAATAAGTTTGTTTTTACACACAGACACACACACACACTCACACACGCACACACTCACACAGAGTTTATGTGTGTAATTGAACATGTGTAATGCAGTACGTGGTTGTTAAATAAAGCAAATGATTGGTTATTCCAAACACTACCAATCAACATCAAATGTCAGCATCAAGTAATTTACTGGCTATTGCAGGACTTCAAAACGTTGGCCGTGTTCAGATAACCATTGTGTGTGTATGTATGTGTGTGTAAGTATTTATATGTGTGTATGTGTGTGTATGTCTCTACACTGAAAACGTTTCACGTCCCTAAATGTCATTCATTGCCAGTACAGAATTTACTGATCCATTCATTTTTCCAGGCCTAAGTTGAAAGGTTAGTTGGTTCTGTTGTGTGGTAAGAGTTAGGGTTAAGGGGGTCAACCCAGGCATTATTTCAACCACTTTAAAATTACCTCCCTGCTTAAAAACAAGCTAGTTGTACTTGCCTATATGTATCTATCAATCTATCTATTTACCCACCAACCTATATAATTTGCTTATGTATCTATTTATCTCTCGGTGTTTCAAATTAGAATTATTATACATGTATATTGTTGCTATATCTATTCAGAAACCCCAATAGTAGAGTAAAGCTACATGACAAAGTCGTTCACTATTGCCAACACTATATTGCTGTTTACAAATGGCGTGCTCATTTTTCTGCCTCAATCTTACGCCCCTAGATCAGACTAATTTGCACAATGAAGCGTGGACACACTAGAAGGTGAATATAATATAAAGTTAATCCTAGACTATATGTTTTTGTTTGTGCTGTTGGCTTTTCATGAACTCTGGATATTATGAACTACTCCACCCGAGCGTACTGCAATATTTGAATGCGCGTAAGTACATGGACGTAATTATGTCATGACCTCTGTGTTGTCATGTGTGTGAGTGAGTGAGTTAACTGTAGACTGATCAAGTTGTAAAGAAAATTGGGATGATTTTAGGTAATAATAATAATAATAATGACATTTTTATAGCGCAATGTACACATAATTACAACCAGGGCCGGCTCTACCATATAGGCGAACTAGGCGGCTGCCTAGAGTGCAAAATTTTGGGGGGCGCAAAAGTGAGGATTTATTTTTAATTTGGGTATTTAAAAATATAAACTATAATAAAGTTTAGTGCTTCTGCGCGCTACTAGCATAGGTAAATGAATGAATGGATAATAGAAGGTGAAGGGTATTTTATTTAAATTGTCTTAGAAAATAGGAAAGCTTGCCTAACAGTAGCCTACTTAGTTTGGCAACCACGTTGTGCGTAGCGGAGTGCAAAAAGTCAACCCCTCACTTCTCCCGGCCACACCCTGGATGTGATGCGGCGGCGGAATATCATAGTGAAGTGAGTGAAGTGACGTGACGGTGACCTTCAAGTCAGTTCGTGAATCGTAAGTCATTAATTACGAAAACGAATACCGGTACATTAAATCCCCTAAGTGACCCTAAGTAGCACTAGATGGTCCAGTCGAATTGATGCACTAACACCTCTGCGGTACCATTTATCTCATGCTTGTGATGCTTTGGAAGAAATTTCTAAAGACACTAATTGGATCTAGTGGCAATATTGCGAAGATAGAAGCACTTGGGTTACTTAAAAATATCTCAGACTTCAAGTTTATTGTTGCACTTGTCACATAGCACAACATTTTGATTCATGTAAACATAACTATTAAGACACTGCAACAAAAGGACTTGAGTCCCCAGAGAGCAGATAGTCACCTGGTGTCTTTGAATTTTTGTACAACATTCCTGACCTTAAAAACAAGACTAGACCAGGGTTTAATCCTGTATAGCCCAAGGTATAAAATAATCATACTAGTACTATTTTATATTGATATAATTATATATATATGGTTAGAAAAATATAAAATGGCTTCAATTTTGAATTTTTTAAATTATTTTGACTTTTATGTGTATGTGACATATATGTAACACTGGGTCATAACGTGTATAAAAAAAAAATTCCTATTGATTTTGTTCTCACTTTAAAAGTTGTTATTGTGCATATTAAACACATTTAGGAATATACAACAATAACATTTATTGATATAAAGAAATAGCAATGACAAACTTTGAGAAAAACTGACAAAATTTATTATTTCTATATCATTTACATATAAAAAAACTTTTTTCATGCATATACCTATTTGTTGTGAAATGACAAAAAAAAATTTCTACTATGGTTGTAGCACAGTAAAACATTGCATTTATTGCAAAGAGTATCAGTGTTGTTCACTTTGCACTGTTTGCATCGTCCCCTTTTATCAACCATCACGGGCCAGTGTGACACTTGGTCGTATTGCACATCGCAAGGAGGTGGATTTTTTAGAACTGCACGACGCTTTGGAGAGAACTCATCCAGGAGCCTGTCTGTTGCTTTTCTCTTACTCGATTTCACCTGAATGAGTGAAGAAGCCAAGATAGCCTGAAATTGCCTTTGTTTAAGAACTTCCTTCGCTGGCACTCCAACAAGCAACAGTCCCTCTTGTACATCAGCCAGGCATTAACACAAGCTATTTTGACAGTGTGCCAGAAAATATAGGTGTACCATCGCTTAGATCGAAAGGTAAAGTGGCTTTTGCCACAAAGGGAGCAAGTCCACACCACCCATTTTCTCATTGTAGACTTTGACTGTCAATGGTATGGGAACAAACTGAAATGTCTTGGATACCTTGTTCCACCTTCTTGCTGCATCTGTGGGTGTTGCGCCTAAAAAGGATGATGCCATGTTAACAGCGCGAGTATCGAACCATTTGACAACAACAATGTTTGTGGTTCTTTCAACTCTCTGTTCGTGTGTGCCACGACCTTTCTTTTCCATTTCCTTATCACTAGGAAGTGTGCAGCCGAATAATCTGTTCGGACGAACTGTTCCAGCATACAGAATGCCTTTATCACTAAGGTTCTTTATCAGTGGAATAGAGGTGAAAAAATTGTCTGCAAATATTTTGAAGTTCTTTTTGTGTGGCAGTGTTTCACACAAACGACTCACCACACTACCACCAACACCAAGAAATTATAATCCCACCGCTGCCACCAATTTCTATGCTACTGTATTGTTTGTTATATTATTATTAGTATTATTAAATACTAAGTAGCACAGACTTGAGCACACGTTGAATCAGATTCAGATGAAAGTTTATTACATATGCATAGTATACAAAACATCATTGGACGAATAAGATCATTACACACAGTTCTCAATAGTCTTTCAAAAATTCACTTATATGTTACTTCAAAATTATCCATACATTTCTTCTCACTAGAACACAGATTGTATCTAGTTCTTTATTATAGACTTTAATTATACAATAATATTCTAAGTCTCACTTTGGACTTGAATCACTTAAACACTCAGTCCAAAAAAACTTATTATAGAAAAACCACCTTCTATCTGAAGGATCCAACATGTACTGATTATTCACACTATCATTCTCTCCCTTGTCAACTCTTGACCACTCACTCAAATCATGCTTTTCTTACATTCTTCTTTTGCACACTTCACTACTGTTTATATTTATTTAGGGAAAAACTAAATCAAATCAGCTCACTGTAAAAATAATGTTTCAGTGAATAAACTGAACTGTAACAACTACCTACACTGGCCCTTCACTACGCACACTGGCCCTTCACTACCCACACTGGCCCTTTACCGCCCACACTGGCCCTTCACTACCCACACTGGCCCTTCACTACCCACACTGGCCCTTCACTGCCCACACTGGCCCTTCACTACCCACATTGGCCCTTTACCGCCCACACTGGCCCTTTACCGCCCACACTGGCCCTTCACTACCCACACTGGCCCTTCACTACCCACACTGGCCCTTCACTACCCACACTGGCCCTTCACTGCCCACACTGGCCCTTCACAACCCACATTGGCCCTTTACCGCCCACACTGGCCCTTTACCGCCCACACTGGCCCTTCACTACCCACACTGGCCCTTCACTACCCACACTGGCCCTTCACTACCCACACTGGCCCATCACTACCCACACTGGCCCTTCACTACCCACACTGGCCCTTCACTACCCACACTGGCCCTTTACCGCCCACACTGGCCCTTCACTACCCACACTGGCCCTTTACTACCCACACTGGCCCTTTACCGCCCACACTGGCCCTTCACTGCCCACACTGGCCCTTTACCGCCCACACTGGCCCTTCACTACCCACACTGGCCCTTCACTGCCCACACTGGCCCTTCACTGCCCACACTGGCCCTTTACCGCCCACACTGGCCCTTTACCGCCCACACTGGCCCTTCACTGCCCACACTGGCCCTTCACTATCCACACTGGCCCTTCACTACCCACACTGGCCCTTCACTACCCACACTGGCCCTTCACTGCCCACACTGGCCCTTCACTGCCCACACTGGCCCTTTACCGCCCACACTGGCCCTTTACCGCCCACACTGGTCCTTTACCGCCCACACTGGCCCTTTACCGCCCACACTGGCCCTTTACCGCCCACACTGGCCCTTCACTACCCACACTGGCCCTTTACCGCCCACACTGGCCCTTTACTACCCACACTGGCCCTTTACCGCCCACACTGGCCCTTTACCGCCCACACTGGCCCTTTACCGCCCACACTGGCCCTTCACCGCCCACACTGGCCCTTTACCGCCCACACTGGCCCTTCACTACCCACACTGGCCCTTTGCCGCCCACACTGGCCCTTTACCGCCCGCACTGGCCCTTTACCGCCCACACTGGCCCTTCACTACCCACTCTGGCCCTTTACCCGAGAACGTCAGCACTTTCTAGATCTTCTCACCGCCCCCTGAGGGGGGGGGGCGATAACGCCCCAGTTGAGAACCTATGCATTATCTCCGCCAGCTAACCACCTGTTACCAGCTAGTAAATCCAGGTATGAATCAACTCCCAAACATATAATTCACTTGTTACCAGCTAGTAATACCATATATGAATCAACTCTCAAACATTTAATTCACCTGATTATATCGTTACTATAGAGTAAATATGATTTACTGGCTATTGTTATGTCTGGAGAAGAACAAGCCGATACTGAAGTGTATCAAACTGAAGAATATGGATATGTAGTAAAATTGATGAATAACAACAACTACTGCAATGATGTACTCTAAAGTTGTGTGTTCTGACGTATTCTAGATTCAAGTGCATTTCCGAATTTCTATGTAGTGAATGTTTATTCTCTATATGGTCATTAATCTGTATTATATCAAAAGGTAGGTCATCATTGATATATTTGTGTGTGTGTGTCTATAATACAAATCAGTGGATACATAGAGATGACAATTTCATTTGCCTACGCGTGAGAATTTGTTGCAATTACTGTTACCGGTATAAATCAATACCATTTATCTCGGGGAAAATGAAACTATAAACAGCTGTGAAATATTGACATTTAGTCTACAATATTCCTTTGACTCCCTAACGTATCATATAGACTGTGGCTGTGATGTAGTGATGTAGTGATGGAGTGATGCTTGGAGTGATCTTACTCGTATGTATGTTTACATTTATACAAAGTTGTCATTTAAAACAAGCCCCGAAAAGGGTACAAGGGGTCAGGATCGAATCCTTGTAAACGAATGGGAACATTTTGTGCAGGTGTGAAACCTGGAAGATACGTAACAAGTCTAAAGTGGTGGTAGATGGGGAGGGAAGGGGGCTATACAATCTTGACTGGTGTGGTGAATCTAACCATAGTATAGACTTATGTATCATTACTACTTTACTCTTTGCTCTTGTCTCCTCTAGTGTTTATAGGTTTAGTAATAATTACTATTTAGGCCTACTAATTATTATCTAATCATTGGTGTTACTCTTGTCTTGTTACCCCCTCGATCCACCAATCTGTGTTTTCAAATTGCCAATTAAAATATATCTGTATCTAATCCAGGTTGTCATTTTATTTTAATGAATCATTTGTCAGTATTTCGTCATCTTTAACAATAACCTTCTAACTCTTTGTCTCAGTACTAGTAGTCTAGAGTACTCTAGAGTCTAGATATTTGAATGTTTACCGCAAGAAACGTTTTCTACTAGAATTTTTCCCCCTATTCCGCCCCAGTTATTTCCCTTTCATTAGAACCATAATTTATGTAAAATAGGCTAGTGTTGACAGGTTTTGTCAAAAGCTAAAAAAGAAGGCTTAGAAAGTCTTTAAAACAAGCACTTTCTTATAACTTGAAGGACAAGCCATATGTAATTAAGCAGTTTCTAAGAAAAAACATGAATATGAGGCAAATTCATTACCACTAAAAGCAAGCAATAACAAACTATATATAATTTAAAATGAGCGATTCTAAACCAAAATAATGCCAATGCCAAATTTAAATTTATAAAGCTTTCCTCCCAAATCAGCACCAATCGCGTGGACTGTACACCGTACACTATGAGCGATTGACGGTGAAAAGAAACACAAGCTAGCTTTTTTTTCTTTTTTTTTGTAGTTGGCAAACTCTTATATAAGTTTACGGCGGGTTAGCGGGGAGGGAATAGGAGTGAAGCCCACGTGATTGATTCCATGTGAACTTATATAATGTGCGGAGTGGAGGGGTAAAAGGAGGACATTTTTACTAACACGCGAATGGAATGAAAGGGGCAACTCTTGAGTTTTTCCCACTAGATCTAGGATTATTTGTCCCGTCTATGGCAAATAACATTAATTTATTCTCTCGCCAGTCCCCTTCATAAGAAAAGTGTAAACTTTATACGGTAAATTTTATTACGATTGACTGTTTATTGTGTTATATTTAATATTGGCTGTTTATTGAGTTATATTTAATATTGGTTGTTTATTGTGTTATATTTAGTGTTGACTGTTTATTGTATTATATTTTGCACGTTATGTAACAGAACCAATTATCAGAGATAAGAAAGTAAACAAACGAGATACTAAAGTATTTTACTAAGACAAGAGGATTGTTTGTGTAACCTATATATATATATATTGGCTATCTTAGGATTAACTACACACTAATGCTTCAATTAGTTTGATAAGGTCACTGGATGTGTTAGTGATCAATCGTGTAGTAGTGTAGGCCTACTGATTAGGCTACTTCTGACTAAAGCCACTAATTGATTTCGCACTAATAGATCCATGCCTATACTGTAGGCCTATGTTTATATAAATATAACAGGGGAGAGGCAGAGGTGGATATAAATAAATTTCGATCACGTGCTACTTCACAAAGTCAGTGCCGTCTATAAAGGCTTTGTTTACCTATTTGACACACGTGTCATACCCTGACCTAGTTAGGCCTACCAGCTGCTTCGTGAAAAGCTATGGTTCAACGCCAAACTCGCGCGCACGCACAAACTATAAATAAAAACAAAAATAAAAAAATAAACACACAACACAGTGCTTGGTATATTGTGCTTCTGTTAGGTGCGTTAAAACACAGTGCTTGTCTCGTGTGCTTCTGTTAGCTTCTAACATAGTGCTTGTCTCGTGTGCTTCTGTTAGCTTCTAACATAGTGCTTGTCTCGTGTGCTTCTGTTAGCTTCTAACATAGTGCTTGTCTCGTGTGCTTCTGTTAGCTTCTAACATAGTGCTTGTCTCGTGTGCTTCTGTTAGCTTCTAACATAGTGCTTGTCTCGTGTGCTTCTGTTAGCTTCTAACATAGTGCTTGTCTCGTGTGCTTCTGTTAGCTTCTAACATAGTGCTTGTCTCGTGTGCTTCTATTATTTGCCAATATTTAATCCCGATGTTGTAAGGAAATTCTATTAATAATATAAGCATGTATCTAACTATTACTGTTAAGCTTTATTGACAGATCGTGTTTTGTGGTGGCAGTAATTTAGCTACTGATTAGAGCAGCGAACATTCTTTTTGGCACACGTGCCATATGTTCTGGTTGCGTAAGCAGTGATACTACAGTATTTTGTATTGTTGAATGATGATTCACTGTACGTCACGTGTCTATACTAAACAAGTGATCGAAATATTAATTGTGTGTACAATCAAAAGCCTGGAATATTTCACTCATGAGGTACCAAATTTACTAATATAGTATTTAGTACTTATGTAGTGTTTTTTTTTATTCAGTAGGCTAATCATACAGGTAAGTGAAGAGGTTGTAAATTACCTAATAGGTTTAACTGTTGACTATTGCTAGATTTTATTAAGTGATAGCTTAGTGGCATTCAACGTTAAAAGAGGCATAAACATGTTATTATTGACTCCTGAATGTACCATATCGGAAAACATATTACGGACAAACTGTATAAATGATGTAATGGTCCAACTGTACTATATCTCTCCTCTTCAGTCGCTTCCTCTCTTTCTGCCTCTATTCCTTTCTTGATGTGTGTGTCTATCTTTCTTTCTTTGCTCAAAGTTTCTCTATCTCTTATCTTTCTTTTACTCTTTCTCTTGATATCATTCTGTTTTTCTCTTTCACTCTTGCTATCTATCTTGCTCTTTCTATTCCCTCTCTCTCTCCGTGTCTCCGTCTTTCTTTCTTTATCTCCTCCTACACCCCCCCCCCACTTTTCTAATTTTAAAATGTTATTATTTTAGTCAAATACTTATACTTTCCTGAATTTATTTACTTTTAACATTTTTAAAACTTGTATTTGTTTATCCTCCTTACCTACATCTTCTCTCTATCACCTTCATTTGATACTTCTCATAAACATACACACTCACACATTAAAATACACTCATGACTCATACATAAACACACACACTCACACATTATAATACACTCATGACTCATACTTAAACACACACACTCACACATTATAATACACTCATGACTCATACATAAACACACACACTCACACATTATAATACACTCATGACTCATACATAAACACACACACTCACACATTATAATACACTCAAGACTCATACATAAACACTCAAACTAACGCAATAAACTCATACCCATAAACACACACACGTGTACATACACACACACATTCTTCTTCTTCTTCATATTATTGTGGATACCCCGTTAGGACCGAGGAAAGAGTCCACAATTTAACTACATATAAAATAAAAAACATCACAAACAACAAATATTAAACAAATGACAAATGTCACTTTAGGTTTTATAGTCCAGCCCTTCAGTGACGATTTGAAAGCTGGCAGAGTAAGGGCAGTTAACACACCCACTGAGACATAAACACACACACACACACACACAGACTCACTCACACAGTCTCACAAATTAATACATACACTAGCACATGAGTGTTAAAAGGTCAGTTTGAGTTTTTTTTTTACTTTGATGTCGTCTGTACTAAATCGTTGTGAGTACACACATTACAATGCCTTGGCAAACACGTGAATTGAAAAATATAGAACTAGAATTTGTAATAAAGGCACGTTGTTAAATATATGTTTTTAATAACAATACTAAACTTTGTACTGAAGGCGCGTTGTTATAAGCGTATGTATGATTGTAATAACAATACTAAACTTTGTACTGAAGGCGCATTGTTATATGCGTATGTATGATTGTAATAACAATAATAGACTTTGTACTGAAGGCGCATTGTTATAAGCGTATGTATGATTGTAATAACAATAATAGACTTTGTACTGAACGAGCGTTGTTATAAGAGTATGTATGATTGTAATAACACTACTATACTCTGTACTGAACGAGCGTTGTTATAAGCGTATGTATGATTGTAATAACACTACTATACTCTTTACTGAACGAGCGTTGTTATAAGCGTATGTATGATTGTAATAACAATACTAGACTTTGTACTGAATGAGCGTTGTTATAAGCGTATGTATGATTGTAATAACAATACTAGACTTTGTACTAAACGAGCGTTGTTATAAGCGTATGTATGATTGTAATAACACTACTATACTCTGTACTGAACGAGCGTTGTTATAAGCGTATGTATGATTGTAATAACACTACTATACTCTGTACTAAACGAGCGTTGTTATAAGCGTATGTATGATTGTAATAACAATACTAGACTTTGTACTGAACGAGCGTTGTTATAAGTGTATGTATGATTGTAATAACAATACTAGACTTTGTACTGAACGAGCGTTGTTATAAGCGTATGTATGATTGTAATAACAATACTAGACTTTGTACTGAACGAGCGTTGTTATAAGCGTATGTATGATTGTAATAACAATACTAGACTTTGTACTGAACGAGCGTTGTTATAAGAGTATGTATGATTGTAATAACACTACTATACTCTGTACTGAACGAGCGTTGTTATAAGCGTATGTATGATTGTAATAACACTACTATACTCTTTACTGAACGAGCGTTGTTATAAGCGTATGTATGATTGTAATAACAATACTAGACTTTGTACTGAATGAGCGTTGTTATAAGCGTATGTATGATTGTAATAACAATACTAGACTTTGTACTAAACGAGCGTTGTTATAAGCGTATGTATGATTGTAATAACACTACTATACTCTGTACTGAACGAGCGTTGTTATAAGCGTATGTATGATTGTAATAACACTACTATACTCTGTACTGAACGAGCGTTGTTATAAGCGTATGTATGATTGTAATAACAATACTAGACTTTGTACTGAACGAGCGTTGTTATAAGTGTATGTATGATTGTAATAACAATACTAGACTTTGTACTGAACGAGCGTTGTTATAAGCGTATGTATGATTGTAATAACAATACTAGACTTTGTACTGAACGAGCGTTGTTATAAGAGTATGTATGATTGTAATAACACTACTATACTCTGTACTGAACGAGCGTTGCTATAAGCGTATGTATGATTGTAATAACACTACTATACTCTGTACTGAACGAGCGTTGTTATAAGCGTATGTATGATTGTAATAACACTACTATACTCTGTACTGAACGAGCGTTGTTATAAGCGTATGTATGATTGTAATAACAATACTAGACTTTGTACTGAACGAGCGTTGTTATAAGCGTATGTATGATTGTAATAACAATACTAGACTTTGTACTGAAGGCGCGTTGTTATAAGCGTATGTATGATTGTAATAACACTACTATACTCTGTACTGAACGAGTGTTGTTCAATGTATGATTGTAAAAATTTGTACTGAAGACGTTTTATCCCATCACTGTCCATAACTTGGTCCTCCGCGGTCCTTGCTTGCTGTGTCCCTAGGGCATGGTGGCTGGGCAGCGTGTTTGGTTGGCGTACTGAAAGTCCTGTGTTCGATTCCTGGGCAATGCTAGGATTTGTTCCGGGAACCGATGGGTGTCCCTGTGTCTACCCAGCCCTGACGAGTATCCAACTTTACCAGGGATAAGTAAAGGCTGCTGGCCATTGTGCTGACTACTCAATCTCCTAATATGCCGTTGTCACAGAAACTGGTGAACGCTGCTTCACTAGCTCAATTTGACTAGGTCAAATTTAGTCCGACGGGATACTTCTTTACTTTTATCTTTTAGTTATCTATTGTCTTAACCAGTTATCTATTGTCCTTAACCCAACTTCACCATTGTTCTTAGCCCGGTCCACGAGTGTACACATATAGAAATTGGAATCGTCGATTGGAATCAGTTCAAATATTTGCAAACCTAATCCTGCCCTTTCTTGCCCTTAAATCTTGGAAATGCCCGACCCCATGTTTACAAAGTTAGAGGATCTGGTTTTGAACAGCGTTACCATTAAAATATCGTCAAGCCTATGTTTATATAAATGTAACAGGGGAGAGGCAGAGGTAGATATAAATAAATTTCGATTACGTGCTACTTCACAAAGTCAGTGCCGTCTATAAAGGCTTTGTTTACCTATTGTACACACATTTTAGTTAGGCTTATCAGCTGCTTCGTTAAAAGCTATGGTCCAACGCCAAACACGCGAGCACGCAAAAAACTATAAATTAAAAAAATAAAATAATAAACACACATCACAGAGTGTTACACACATCACAGTTTGTTACACACACAGTATTACTTCTTGCCCATAAATATTGGAAATGCCCGACCCCATAATTACAAAGTTTGAGGATCTGGTTTTGAACAGCGTTACTATTGAAATATTGTCAGTGAAGTTTTTATTGATGTTCAACAACAAAAGACCATATCTCATTAAAGCAAAAAGTCTGTCACATAATGAAGTCATCAGAATCTATTTTATGATGTAGTTTATTGATTGTTCCCTGGGAAACCACTTGGCCAGTTTGCTAGTGTAATTGTATACAAGTTCTCAACACTATATTATCTACACCTAGATCTAGATATTGGATGGCTTTAGGATTTTGAAGACTTTAGTATTTGAAGACTTTTGGATTTTGAAGACTTTAGAATGTTGAAGACTTTAGAATGTTGAAGACTTTAGAATGTTGAAGACTTTAGAATGTTGAAGACATTAGAATGTTGAAGTCTTTAGAATGTTGAAGACTTTAGACTGTTGAAGACTTTAGAATGTTGAATACTTTTGGATTTTGAAGACTTTAGAATGTTGAAGACTTTAGAATGTTGAAGACTTTAGAATGTTGAAGACTTTAGAATGTTGAAGACTTTAGAATGTTGAAGACTTTAGAATGTTGAAGTCTTTAAGATGTGAAACACTTGTTGGACGAATATTTCCTTATTGCAGCACACATTAAAAGCCAGGCCTCAAACATCAAATATTTAACTTGGCAAAATAAAAATAAAAGTATCTTTCTTCACGATTGGCATTCCGACAGAGAATGGGTTATCTGAACTATTAATGAAAACGTTATAATTAACGTTGCAAATAATGCTCTGTTACGAATGCAACAAATATCTTGTATTTTTAGTTGTAAAGATAATGACACATCACTCAACCATCTGCACTCTTTTAAATATAACAATAGTGAACTCCCTTATTCAGCTTAACCATAATGTTACTTGCGTTTATGAAATTCGATATCGATTTAATTGTATAATTTTATACTTACAGATCTTACACGTGAAGATCAAGTAGTGATACCATTCAATGAATCCACCATGAATCTGTCGGATATTCTGAAAGATGTCGGCAACGAGGGATTGTTCCAGATCCTGGCTCTAATAGCACTGACCATGCCCAAGATGCCCATTCAATGGTCCATGACCATGATGTCGTTTGCTTCCTATGCGCCTCAGTGGTGCTGCGTCCCGGAGAACGTAGCGGTAGACGGTCACTGCGAAACGTATGCGCCGGGCAACACGTCCGGTACGGACTATTCGTCAACCTACCAGCAGTGTGATTTGAACGCGACGGTGTGCAGTAGGAGGGTGTACCTGGATCCGGAGGGAGCCTCAACAGCCGTGACTGAGGTAAGAACTATCACCCAGTGATCGGTGTGGTAACGTTCTATAAACTGTAGAAGAACATCTGTCATAAAGTAATGAACTAAAATTGGCCTCAGATTAATTCCTCTACGCAAATGGTCACTTAGCCCTGTCAATCATTTCCTCATTTTAATAAAAATTTTATATGGGGGGGGGGGGGGGCGGTCTACGAAAGTTTGAAAATTGTTTACACGGGGAGAGAGGGGGAGGGGGTGAAATTGACTATAATTTACGTAATTTATCGATGTCCCCTTATAAATATATATAGAGTCATGAAGAATTTAAAGACATTTCTTTTCTACTAAGTTTATCATGTATTTCTGACACCTCCATCGGCAATAACCTTGTTTAAAATTATTTTAGAATGTTATTGTCGTTTCGTTTTTAATGAGCACGCTGAGCATTCTTTGCATTAGCATGGAGTGAGGCGCTATAAAAAAAGACCTTATTATTATTATTATTATACATATTTATATTGAGCTAAGTGGACTAGATCAAGTTGTTCCTTATAAAGTCTTATAAATATATGGAGAGAGCTAAGTGGAAAGTCCTTATGGATCAATTTGGTCCGGGAGGAACTTTACTTTACTGCTAAGTAGACTAGAGCCCAGATTTGTCATATTGATAATATTATAACTAAAACCATTTATAAATGGAAACTAAATGGGTGAATTATAATTTGCCTAGAATTTAGATAGATGGCATATTGACTGTAGGTCAGACAGATGCAACAATTAGCATCTAATAAGATGATTGGCCTGGAAATTAGATGTATGATTAAATAAGATGTATACTGATGCTACAATTTACTTTTATAGTGAAGACTTATCATAAAATCTCCTTTAAGAAATATAAAGACTATCTATGATTTGTTTTCTTCTAGTGGGACCTGGTTTGTGACAAAAGTTGGATTATTTCTGGATTTTCATCGCTACAGATGGGCGGGGTTATGATTGGGGCGCTGGTCAGTGGATCATTAGCGGAGCTTTTCGGGCGCAAGAAAGTCCACTTTGCCTCCATCCTGCTCCACGCCCTACTTAATGTTGGAGCTGGCTTTTCAAACAGTTGGATTCTGTTTGCTGTATTTAGGTGAGTTTTGATTCTCAAGTTTCTTACAGGGGATTGTAGATCCTGTACGACTTAGACATATAATATGCTCAATCATGATAAACATTGTATTAAGAACATGATCAGAATCAGAAGTCAGGGCTGCCTCTACTATGTTTTTACACTTAGATCTGTGTTGTGTGAATTACACTGTAAATCTCATAGTATAGTATATGTTTGAACACACTCGAATCTCTACTGCTCTTAAAACTTGTTTATATATATATATATATATATATATATATTTTGCACGTGTTATCATTTATGTTTACGTTGCTCTGTCTTTTCTGCTAATTAAATACAAATCTATGCAACTTTTCAATTAATAGTCCATAATTAAAATTACAATATAGTTTTCTTTCTGTTTTTCTTTATTAGAGAGTTTTTAAAAGTAATTTTAAACACAAAATCGCCAGAAAGAAAACAAATAACACAGAATTAGTGCCATGTTTAGAGTTATCCCGGGAGTTTGGCACCCGATACATATGTCCAACATCTTCGATACCTATGTCGCACATCTTCGATACCTATGTCGCACATCTTCGATACCTATGTCTCACATCTTTGATACCTATGTCCCACTTCTTCGATACCTATGTCGCACATCTTCGATACCTTATTCCCATATCTTCGATACCTATGTTCCACATCTTCGATACCTATGTTCCACATCTTCGATACCTATGTCCAACATCTTCGATACTTCTGTCCAACATCTTCGATACTTATGTCCAACATCTTCGATACTTATGTCCAACATCTTCGATACTTATGTCCAACATCTTCGATACCTATGTCCAACATCTTCGATACTTATGTCCAACATCTTCGATTTCTATGTTCCACATCTTGGATACCTATGTCACACATCTTTGATACGTATGTCTCACATCTTCGATACCTATTTCGACATCTTCGATACCTTTGTCCCATATCTTCGATACCTATGTCGCACATCTTCGATACCTTTGTCCCATATCTTCGATACCTATGTCGCACATCTTCGATACCTTTGTCCTATATCTTCGATACCTATGTCGCACATCTTCGATACCTATGTCCTACATCTTCGATACCTATGTCCTACATCTTCGATATCTATGTCCTACATCTTCGATACCTATGTCGCACATCTTCGATACCTATGTCGCACATCTTCGATACCTATGTCGCACATCTTCGATACCTATGTCGCACATCTTCGATACCTATGTCGCACATCTTCGATACCTATGTCGCACATCTTCGATACCTATGTCGCACATCTTCGATACCTATGTCGCACATCTTCGATACCTATGTCGCACATCTTCGATACCTATGTCGCACATCTTCGATACCTATGTCGCACATCTTCGATACCTTTGTCCCATATCTTCGATACCTATGTCCTACATCTTCGATACCTATGTCCGACATCTGCGATACATATACCCCTTATCTTATCCTTACTCTGTCAAAGAAACATTATATAATCGTTTAAACAAAATTATTTCTATTTATTCTCTTTAATTTAATAGAACATGGCACACATGTAAACTGCTTATTATAACTATAGTATATAGTATATTTTTGACTGAATCATTAAGAGTTGACAAAACAAACAAAAAAACACACTATGGTAGTCCACCTTGCATATATCATGTTTATAATGTTAATCTGTTTATCCCCACGTTTACCTACCTGACCGTGACATGTTACCTTTGGGGACGTCCATTAATTACGTCAACAAAAGAGGGGGGAGGGGGTCTGAAAAAGTTTGACAATTGCATACATGGGGGAGGGGGGGATGGTCAAGAAAAGTTGACGTCAACAATGTTACTTTTTATGAAGTAAATAATGATACAAATTTAGTACTAAATTCTACATTTGTGCTGTTAAATTTTGTGAATCCAACATGGTTATTTTAAAAATATTTCCTTCAGAAAGATAATTCTTGGCCCACCCCATGAAGAACGAAATGCTTAGCCTACTTTATTTCCTTTTAACATACCTAATTCTGATACATAAACTAATATATTTTTGCTCACTCGGCAATAAATCATAATACCGGTAGGTGAAATATTAAAATTAGGTCGATTAGGCTACATATTTAGTAAGTTTTCATTTCTAACATTCTGGAAAAATTTAATGAGATAAAAATGTATTAGTATCATAGTGGCGTCGCCAGTATCATATATAATGTAAGAAGGAATAGTGAACATATGGTTAAAACTAGGTATGTTAAGACCGGTTTTTCTTCAAAACCGGTTTTCGGTTCTACAAAACCGGTTTAAACCCGAATTTTAGTTTCTAAATTTAAATACCTGGGAATAATCTTCTCAGCTAACGGTTCTTTCTCAGAACACAGGAAATATTGTAAGATGAAAGGTACTAATGCTATGTTCAATCTTCTCAGAAAATGCCATACACTAAGCTTGCCCATAGATAGTCAAATTGATCTATTTGATCAAACAGTACTACCTATACTAACCTACGGCTGCGAACTATGGGGTATGGAAAATTGTGACATTTTAGAAAATATTAGACTAAGATATTTTAAGATGATTTTAAAATTGAACACAAAAACACCAAATTATGTAGTCTTAGGCGAAACAGGCAAACTTTATATAAGATCATTTATTAAAAAAAGAATGTTACACTTCTGGATCAAAATAGCGACCGGCAAAGAAAGCAGGATTTCTAAAATAATTTATAACATTTTACTTAAAGAGCACTTGGTTGAAAAATGCAAATGGTCCGCCAATATAAAGTTACAACTGGAACAACTAGGATTGGGATATATTTGGTTAGAACAGTATATAATAGATACTAAACTTTCAAAATCAATAATTAACTTACGTATAAATGATCAAAGTAAACAAGAACTTTATGAGAGTATGCAAAAAAGCAATAAAGGTAAATTATATAGCGCTCTAAAATATAAATCTGACTGGGAAATTATTCCACCCTTTTTAAATAAATTACATCTGAAAGAAGCTATCTATATATTAAAAATACGAACAAGTAACAATAATTTCCCTGTTGAACTGGGTCGCCACTCCAGAATAGATTATAATTTAAGATTATGTCCCCTTTGCTTAAAAGATATAGGAGATGGATTTCACTATTTACTTCAATGTGTGCACTTCAATGCCCAACGAAAAATGTATCTAAAAAAATATTACTATAACAGACCTAATGTAGAAAAAATGTCGGAACTGCTTAATTCTAGCTCTCTAAAAGAACTTAAAAAACTAAGCATATTTTCAAAAATATTAGTATCTGCTTTTAAAAAATGTAAAATAGGTTAGAAATGTTTAAGTATTTTAACTTGTTGGTTTGTCACTATGCTAATGAGAGATAGTCGTAGAAGAAATGTAATATACTAAGCCGCAAGAAAAATTTGTGAATGATTTCTTAAATGTTTGTTCTCACTATGTTAATGCTGTGCAGGTCTAATGAAAATGATGTACTTGTATGTCTATGTTAGTAAATTAAGTTTTTTTTTTTTTTTTTTGTTTTTTTTTTCTTTGTTAGTTTTTTTTCCCCAAAAATTGTATTATAAACTAAATTATGCCCCCTGAATTTTCTTTTAGGATACCTTTAATTAATAAATTTTCTATTACCTTCATTTTTATCACTAATATTGGTATTACTATTATTGTTCAATTTATTATTCACAAATGCTATAATTTTCTTATGTTTTTGACTATGCCTTTATTGTACCTATGTACTATGTGGCTAATAAATATTGTTCATTGTTCATTGTTCATTGTTCCCCACCCCTTCCCGCGCAATGTCACAAGTTACAGGCCGGAAAAGCCAAATGTACGTAGTTTTATAGGTATTTTTGAAATCAAATTTGTGATTATCGTTGACCATGATATTAAAAAGCATATGAAGAGGATGACGATGTTAATCCAGGATGCTTAGTACTCAGATGCGTACGCAATCCAGTGGTACTGCCACCGCTCCTGCTTATCTGTTGGGAATATAATTTACAACGAGACATCGTTAAAGACGTTTTTTCAAAATTTTCGGACACAAATGATTGTAACTGTAACTTAACATTTGATTTGATGTTGTTTTATCGCAAGCCATAGTTGGTATTTGAATTAAAAAAAAGAAACACAATATCAAAGACCAAATAGTGTTAGCAAGGCATTTCAAAAATTGTTTTGTTATTAAAAATATTTCCATCAAAACCCCCCAAAAAAAAGACTGTGCTACTTGAAATAATGATTAGGCCTTCCTCCCAACCAAGTAACCGAAATCCGGTTTTGCAAATCAAAACCGGTTTACGGTTTCAAAACCGGAATCCGGTATTCCGATTTTCGGTTAACATCCCTAGTTAAAATAGTAGGCTAATTTACAACCGGTGCACAATTTCCCCCTAAACTATTTGACAATTAACATTGTACCAATAGCTATTTTAGTGAAACGTAGAATTAAACATGATTAAATATGTATATGAAAAGAACAATAGTAAACAAATGAGAATTATAGTCAATTAGAAATCTTTTTAACAAGTTTTAAAATGTATTACAATTAATTTTAGTATAGACCTTTCCGTTTTAAATCTATTTTAAACATAAAAGCAAGCGTCTAAAATTGTGTTACTTGTTTTGAGGGGGGGGGGGGTAACCAATTGTTGACGTAATTATATAGGGGGGGTCTCTGAAAGTTTGACAGTTGTTGACAAGGGGGAGGGGGGGAGGTAAAATCGTCTAAAAATTGTTGACGTAATTAATGGACGTCCCATTTTGTTCGCTAAACGTGCAATTGACATACTTTGACATATCATCTTTTGAACTCAATGTAGTTTAAAGTACTTTAGATATGATATAATGAATGATAAGATGGGTAGATTAGAACACAAAAGCCCAATGAAATACGCACATACCGTAGAGATAAAAGAAAACACTTTTTTTTTCCATACGCGAGGACTAAAACGGTTAAGTTATCTTTATCAGTGAGTGGCTTCATAACATGGAATGGGTTGATGTAACTAGTCATAAAAACTAACTAATTAAAAATTATTTTACAAAATGCAACATTTGACTTTAAACATGTACCAGCATCTTAACTTGTACGTAAAAAGTAATTAGTGTTTATAATTTATAATATCACAGGCCTACATGGTTTTTCCTTTTAAATTGAATACAAGTATGGAAAATATAACAAATTTAGTGATAGGTACTTTCATAAAGTCTTATTAGGTCGAAAATCAAATTTTATACTCATTTCGTACATATTTCACACATATTTTCTTGCAGAATTGAAATAAAATGTAAAATATATACACAAGCCATACAATTGCTTTAAATCTTACTGTTATTATTCTTTCAATTCCATTCCTATGATTTGTCCTTTGAATTTCACAGGTTTTTTATTGGTTGCTGTATAGGAGGCTATCTTGTTGTACATGTGCCGTATGCCCTGGAGTTTATCTCCCCTCGGTGGCGAGTCATTCCAGCGTCACTTCCATTTGCAGCCATCGGTGCATCACTGCTTCCCCTGGCTGCTTGGTCATTGCCCGATTGGCGTTGGATGCACTTTGCTTGTGCAATTTTCTGTGCACCGTTTTTATTAGCTTACTTGTAAGTATCTACTGTTCTTCCATTGGTGGGGAACAATGAGGTGGGGAACAATGAGGTGGGGAACAAAGAGGTGGGGAACAATGAGGTGGGTAACAATGAGGTGGGGAACAATGAGGTGGGGAACAATGAGGTGAGGAACAATGAGGTGGGGAACAATGAGGTGGGGAACAATGAGGTGGGGAACAATGAGGTGGGGAACAATGAGGTGGGGAACAATGAGGTGAGGAACAATGAGGTGGGGAACAATGAGGTGGGGAACAATGAGGTGAGGAACAATGAGGTGGGGAACAATGAGGTGAGGAACAATGAGGTGGGGAACAATGAGGTGGGGAACAATGAGGTGGGGAACAATGAGGTGGGGAACAATGAGGTGGGTAACAATGAGGTGGGGAACAATGAGGTGGGGAACAATGAGGTGAGGAACAATGAGGTGGGGAACAATGAGGTGGGGAACAATGAGGTGGGGAACAATGAGGTGGGGAACAATGAGGTGGGGAACAATGAGGTGGGGAACAATGAGGTGAGGAACAATGAGGTGGGGAACAATGAGGTGGGGAACATTGAGGTGGGGAACAATGAGGTGGGGAACAATGAGCGCATGAATGAGACGCATTTACTTAATGAAAATAAATAAATTATGAAAACTAGTCCGATAAGATACGATTTCTTTATAGGTCCAAAAAAGAAAAGAGGTTTGATTACATTGCAGTATTACAAGAACACAAGCACAACAACCAGAACAAATACAACACACACACACATTCATACTAGTCATCTTCAAGTCTGCAAAACACGCACCTGGCTCTTGATTAATATAATGAATTAATAATAAAAAGTGGAAGGTCTGAATTAGATCAACAAAATGTTTCGGAGACCAGTGATTTGTTCGATATAAGCAAGCTAAAGCCCAACTCTATGATCGGTGGAAACTATTGCAGAGCGAAATACATTGGAGGGTGGATGCCTTGTCATTGTCTCGTAGCCCATTAAACCGAGTGAGTCAGATTTCGTTTCCAAAGTACCATAATGTGATGCGCAGGAAGGGAGGTGGTTTAGTGAGGAGCCGGGACACGACATGTAGGCTGTTTCCAAACATACATTAATTGACGCATCCCGGTCAGGAGTCATACATCCCTGCTTAGTCGCAGGGCATGAAACATTGTCCTATTCAACAAAAGCCATTATAAACAATGTCAGGTTATATATGAGGGTGGCCTGACGACTGTTATCTCAAATTTCTCAACTGGTGTATTTAATGCTTTAGAGTATGATAATAATAGCTCTAGCTACTGGTTCACTAAAAATGAATAAGTCTGAAAGGTTTAAAGCTAGAAAAAAGGATGCTAACAACTAAAATTATACAATATACAAGGTCACGTTTGCATATAATGGCCAAGTTTAAGAAACACAATTCTTACTTAGAGTTACAATTATGCTAAAAAAAAAAGGTTCATACTGCAGGTTCATAAATACAGGCTCATATTCCAAAATCTTACTCACCTCAAATGCCGGGCTTATTTATAACCAAGGCTCAAATCCTAGGTTCACATTCCAGATTCATAGTCCAGACACATATTCCAGGCTCATATTCCAGATTCATATTCCAGATTCATATTCCAGATTCATATTCCAGGCTCATATTCCAGGCTCATATTCCAGGCTCATATTTCAGGCTCATATTCCAGGCTCATATTCCAGGTTCATATTCCAGGCTCATATTCCAGGCTCATATTCCAGGCTCATATTCCAGGCTAATATTCCAGGCTCATATTCCAGGCTCATATTCCAGGCTCATATTCCAGGCTCATATTCCAAACTCATATTCCAGGCTCATATTCCAGGCTCATATTCCAGGCTTTTATTCCAGGCTCATACTAAAGTTGATACTTCTGGTTTCTACAGGTTCAGTCATGTACATTTATTTCGTTTGTTTTTGCACCAGACACTTAATTATTAAATCTACATTAAAACAATATAATTATATTATTGTTTCTCTAATGGCGTTATTGTTTTGTTATGTTTTTGTTGTTGATGTATTTAGAATTTGTAGTAAAAACTGTATATTTAAAAAAATGTCGATAAATCTGTTTGTCATTTTGTTCAGTTTTCTACCCGAGAGTATGCGATGGCTGACAGTGAAAGGGAGAGTAGACGATGCTGCACAAGTTGTGCAGACGATTGCAAGAATAAATGGACGACTGAACTATGAACATGAGAAATGTCTGCAGAAAATTCAGGTTAGTTTTCCTTTTAAAAAAGGGCTTGAGTTCTAGTTTTAGTATTTAGTTTTGGATTCAGTACTGGACAAAAAAAAACGCTTACTATTCGACATTAAATTATATATATATATATATCTAAATACATACATATATATATATAAATAAATATGTCATGTATTTATATATTTTGCAACCTTCTCGCGTGACATCTGGTGTCTGTCTAGCTTCTTGTTCACTAGTAGTGTAATAACTCAAGTCACCCGATGTATGTTTGAAAGAAGAATTCAATGTTTCCACTTGTCGCTATGTATTAATAAACACAACACAGACATCAACAACGACAAAAGACCGCATGAATCTATTTATATAGATTTCCGTGCAGAAAGTACCAGAAATGTTTTTTCCCGAAGTCTTCCGAATGCAAAAGAAATAGCGCGACATTTTAAGAAATGTTTTACTTTTGGCACACCACTAGGAAGAAGAAGAAACTACGAGAAAGCAAAATTGTAAATTGTATTATTTAAACAAAAATATTGTAATTAAAACATATACAAAATCAAATGTCAATAAACACCTCTACATAAACTAGCGAGGCAATCGAAAATACAATATATAAAGACGCGCTTTGAGCCTACATTATGTTTGTTGATAGCGCTTTATAAATACTATTATTATTATTATTATTATTTCTATTATTATTATTATTATTAAGTACTATTACATGTATAACCATAGCATCAGCAAACACATATAGCAATATATATTATCGGTATTGAAATAATATAATTTGTTTTGTTTGCTATAGAAAATTGCACAGAAAGAAAAAGAATTGAAAGAAAAGGGAAAGAAATACACCTACCTCGATGTTTACAGAGGATGGACGATGGCGAGACTGACACTGACCCAACAGTTTGTATGGTAAGTCTTATTTCTCCATTAAGTGAACATGGTCAGAATCACAGGCGTCTGAAGGTAAAACCGCTGGCTACTATATCTGTCCGTCTCCTTTATTAAACAGTTGTACATATTACATAGATGTAGCTCATCCTTGTTGTTGTATGTATTCCATTTGTTCAGGTTATCCAAACGCTTTGTGTTTGTGTTGCTTAGCAACAATAGTCTTCAACATCAGCCTTTAATGTCTGAAAGAAGATCTTTAAGGAATCTTTCATTGATGACTTCCGGTGTATTGTGGATGCTTGTTCCTTTAAAAGCATGCTCGTGCTGATATACATTAAGGTCTAGGTCTAATTACTAACATTAGAAATCACATGCTGCATTTCGCACATTTATATGTTAAAAATTAACACCAAGAAAATAAATTTAAGTTTTAAAACTTCAGAAGCCGCTACTAAAATATGGTGCAAGGTTTCTAAATTTTAAATTAATTTATTAAAGGAACCTGGTCTATATTCTAATATTTCAATCAGCATGTACCTTTTACCTTGACCTTGTGAGAATTGAGCTAAAAGACATTCAGTAAGTCTCTGCTTTGCCAACAGAAAGAAAGTCATATATTTCTGTTTTAGACAACTGAAAGAAAGTCATATATTTCTGTTTTAGACAACTGAAAGAAAGTCATATATTTCTGTTTTAGACAACTGAAAGAAAGTCATGTATTTATGTTTTAGACAACTGAAAGAAAGTCGTGTATTTCTGTTTTAGACAACTGAAAGAAAGTCATATATTTCTGTTTTAGACAACTGAAAGAAAGTCATGTATTTCTGTTTTAGACAACTGAAAGAAAGTAATATATTTCTGTTTTAGACAACTGAAAGAAAGTCATATATTTCTGTTTTAGACAACTGAAACAAAGTCATATATTTCTGTTTTAGACAACTGAAAGAAAGTCATGTATTTATGTTTTAGACAACTGAAAGAAAGTCATATATTTCTGTTTTAGACAACTGAAAGAAAGTAATATATTTCTGTTTTAGACAACTGAAAGAAAGTCATATATTTCTGTTTTAGACAACTGAAAGAAAGTCATATATTTCTGTTTTAGACAACTGAAAGAAAGTAATATATTTCTGTTTTAGACAACTGAAAGAAAGTCATATATTTCTGTTTTAGACAACTGAAAGAAAGTCATATATTTCTGTTTTAGACAACTGAAAGAAAGTCATGTATTTCTGTTTTAGACAACTGAAAGAAAGTAATATATTTCTGTTTTAGACAACTGAAAGAAAGTGATATATTTCTGTTTTAGACAACTGAAAGAAAGTCATATATTTCTGTTTTAGACAACTGAAAGAAAGTCATGTATTTCTGTTTTAGACAACTGAAAGAAAGTCATATATTTCTGTTTTAGACAACTGAAAGAAAGTCATATATTTCTGTTTTAGACAACTGAAAGAAAGTAATATATTTCTGTTTTAGACAACTGAAAGAAAGTAATATATTTATGTTTTAGACAACTGAAAGAAAGTCGTGTATTCCTGTTTTAGACAACTGAAAGAAAGTCATATATTTCTGTTTTAGACAACTGAAAGAAAGTCATGTATTTCTGTTTTAGACAACTGAAAGAAAGTCATATATTTCTGTTTTAGACAACTGAAAGAAAGTAATGTATTTCTGTTTTAGACAACTGAAAGAAAGTCATATATTTCTGTTTTAGACAACTGAAAGAAAGTAATATATTTCTGTTTTAGACAACTGAAAGAAAGTAATATATTTATGTTTTAGACAACTGAAAGAAAGTAATATATTTCTGTTTTAGACAACTGAAAGAAAGTAATATATTTATGTTTTAGACAACTGAAAGAAAGTCGTGTATTTCTGTTTTAGACAACTGAAAGAAAGTAATATATTTCTGTTTTAGACAACTGAAAGAAAGTAATATATTTATGTTTTAGACAACTGAAAGAAAGTCGTGTATTTCTGTTTTAGACAACTGAAAGAAAGTCATATATTTCTGTTTTAGACAACTGAAAGAAAGTCATGTATTTCTGTTTTTGACAACTGAAAGAAAGTCATATATTTCTGTTTTAGACAACTGAAAGAAAGTAATGTATTTCTGTTTTAGACAACTGAAAGAAAGTCATATATTTCTGTTTTAGACAACTGAAAGAAAGTAATATATTTCTGTTTTAGACAACTGAAAGAAAGTCATATATTTCTGTTTTAGACAACTGAAAGAAAGTAATATATTTCTGTTTTAGACAACTGAAAGAAAGTAATATATTTATGTTTTAGACAACTGAAAGAAAGTCGTGTATTTCTGTTTTAGACAACTGAAAGAAAGTCATGTATTTCTGTTTTAGACAACTAAAAGAAAGTCATATATTTCTGTTTTAGACAACTGAAAGAAAGTCGTGTATTTCTGTTTTAGACAACTGAAAGAAAGTCGTGTATTTCTGTTTTAGACAACTGAAAGAAAGTCATATATTTCTGTTTTAGACAACTGAAAGACAGTCGTGTATTTCTGTTTTAGACAACTGAAAGAAAGTCATATATTTCTGTTTTAGACAACTGAAAGAAAGTAATATATTTCTGTTTTAGACAACTGAAAGAAAGTCATATATTTATGTTTTAGACAACTGAAAGAAAGTCGTGTATTTCTGTTTTAGACAACTGAAAGAAAGTCATATATTTCTGTTTTAGACAACTGAAAGAAAGTCATGTATTTCTGTTTTAGACAACTGAAAGAAAGTCATATATTTCTGTTTTAGACAACTGAAAGAAAGTCGTGTATTTCTGTTTTAGACAACTGAAAGAAAGTCATATATTTCTGTTTTAGACAACTGAAAGAAAGTCATATATTTCTGTTTTAGACAACTGAAAGAAAGTCATGTATTTCTGTTTTAGACAACTGAAAGAAAGTCATATATTTCTGTTTTAGACAACTGAAAGAAAGTCATGTATTTATGTTTTAGACAACTGAAAGAAAGTCATGTATTTCTGTTTTAGACAACTGAAAGAAAGTCGTGTATTTCTGTTTTAGACAACTGAAAGAAAGTCATATATTTCTGTTTTAGACAACTGAAAGAAAGTCGTGTATTTCTGTTTTAGACAACTGAAAGAAAGTCATATATTTCTGTTTTAGACAACTGAAAGAAAGTCATATATTTCTGTTTTAGACAACTGAAAGAAAGTCGTGTATTTCTGTTTTAGACAACTGAAAGAAAGTCATATATTTCTGTTTTAGACAACTGAAAGAAAGTAATATATTTATGTTTTAGACAACTGAAAGAAAGTCGTGTATTTCTGTTTTAGACAACTGAAAGAAAGTCATATATTTCTGTTTTAGACAACTGAAAGAAAGTAATATATTTCTGTTTTAGACAACTGAAAGAAAGTAATGTATTTATGTTTTAGACAACTGAAAGAAAGTCATATATTTCTGTTTTAGACAACTGAAAGAAAGTCATGTATTTCTGTTTTAGACAACTGAAAGAAAGTCATGTATTTCTGTTTTAGACAACTGAAAGAAAGTCATGTATTTCTGTTTTAGACAACTGAAAGAAAGTAATATATTTCTGTTTTAGACAACTGAAAGAAAGTAATGTATTTCTGTTTTAGACAACTGAAAGAAAGTCATGTATTTCTGTTTTAGACAACTGAAAGAAAGTCATGTATTTCTGTTTTAGACAACTAAAAGAAAGTCATATATTTCTGTTTTAGACAACTGAAAGAAAGTAATGTATTTCTGTTTTAGACAACTGAAAGAAAGTCATGTATTTCTGTTTTAGACAACTGAAAGAAAGTCATGTATTTCTGTTTTAGACAACTGAAAGAAAGTCATATATTTCTGTTTTAGACAACTGAAAGAAAGTCATGTATTTCTGTTTTAGACAACTGAAAGAAAGTCATATATTTCTGTTTTAGACAACTGAAAGAAAGTCATGTATTTCTGTTTTAGACAACTGAAAGAAAGTCATGTATTTCTGTTTTAGACAACTGAAAGAAAGTAATGTATTTCTGTTTTAGACAACTGAAAGAAAGTCATGTATTTCTGTTTTAGACAACTGAAAGAAAGTAATATATTTATGTTTTAGACAACTGAAAGAAAGTCATGTATTTCTGTTTTAGACAACTGAAAGAAAGTCATATATTTCTGTTTTAGACAACTGAAAGAAAGTCATGTATTTCTGTTTTAGACAACTAAAAGAAAGTCATGTATTTCTGTTTAGACAACTGAAAGAAAGTCATATATTTCTGTTTTAGACAACTGAAAGAAAGTATTATATTTCTGTTTTAGACAACTGAAAGAAAGTCATATATTTCTGTTTTAGACAACTGAAAGAAAGTCGTGTATTTCTGTTTTAGACAACTGAAAGAAAGTCATATATTTCTGTTTTAGACAACTGAAAGAAAGTAATATATTTCTGTTTTAGACAACTGAAAGAAAGTCATGTATTTATGTTTTAGACAACTGAAAGACAGTCATGTATTTCTTTTTTAGACAACTGAAAGAAAGTCATGTATTTCTGTTTTAGACAACTGAGAGAAAGTCATGTATTTCTGTTTTAGACAACTGAAAGAAAGTCATATATTTCTGTTTTAGACAACTGAAAGAAAGTAATATATTTCTGTTTTAGACAACTGAAAGAAAGTCATATATTTCTGTTTTAGACAACTGAAAGAAAGTCGTGTATTTCTGTTTTAGACAACTGAAAGAAAGTCATATATTTCTGTTTTAGACAACTGAAAGAAAGTAATATATTTCTGTTTTAGACAACTGAAAGAAAGTAATGTATTTCTGATTTAGACGACTGAAAGAAAGTCATATATTTCTGTTTTAGACAACTGAAAGAAAGTCATGTATTTCTGTTTTAGACAACTGAAAGAAAGTCATATATTTCTGTTTTAGACAACTGAAAGAAAGTCATATATTTCCGTTTTAGACAACTGAAAGAAAGTAATGTATTTCTGTTTTAGACAACTGAAAGAAAGTCATATATTTCTGTTTTAGACAACTGAAAGAAAGTCATGTATTTCTGTTTTAGACAACTGAAAGAAAGTAATGTATTTCTGTTTTAGACAACTGAAAGAAAGTCATATATTTCTGTTTTAGACAACTGAAAGAAAGTAATATATTTCTGTTTTAGACAACTGAAAGAAAGTCGTGTATTTCTGTTTTAGACAACTGAAAGAAAGTCATATATTTCTGTTTTAGACAACTGAAAGAAAGTAATATATTTCTGTTTTAGACAGCTGAAAGAAAGTAATGTATTTCTGTTTTAGACAACTGAAAGAAAGTCATGTATTTCTGTTTTAGACAACTGAAAGAAAGTCATGTATTTCTGTTTTAGACAACTGAAAGAAAGTCATATATTTCTGTTTTAGACAACTGAAAGAAAGTCATGTATTTCTGTTTTAGACAACTGAAAGAAAGTCATATATTTCTGTTTTAGACAACTGAAAGAAAGTCATGTATTTCTGTTTTAGACAACTGAAAGAAAGTCATGTATTGCTGTTTTAGACAACTGAAAGAAAGTCATGTATTTCTGTTTTAGACAACTGAAAGAAAGTCATGTATTTCTGTTTTAGACAACTGAAAGAAAGTAATGTATTTCTGTTTTAGACAACTGAAAGAAAGTCATGTATTTCTGTTTTAGACAAATGAAAGAAAGTAATATATTTATGTTTTAGACAACTGACAGAAAGTCATGTATTTCTGTTTTAGACAACTGAAAGAAAGTCATATATTTCTGTTTTAGACAACTGAAAGAAAGTCATGTATTTCTGTTTTAGACAACTGAAAGAAAGTCATGTATTTCTGTTTTAGACAACTGAAAGAAAGTCATATATTTCTGTTTTAGACAACTGAAAGAAAGTAATATATTTCTGTTTTAGACAACTGAAAGAAAGTCATATATTTCTGTTTTAGACAACTGAAAGAAAGTCGTGTATTTCTGTTTTAGACAACTGAAAGAAAGTCATATATTTCTGTTTTAGACAACTGAAAGAAAGTAATATATTTCTGTTTTAGACAACTGAAAGAAAGTCATGTATTTATGTTTTAGACAACTGAAAGAAAGTCATGTATTTCTTTTTTAGACAACTGAAAGAAAGTCATGTATTTCTGTTTTAGACAACTGAAAGAAAGTCATGTATTTCTGTTTTAGACAACTGAAAGAAAGTCATATATTTCTGTTTTAGACAACTGAAAGAAAGTAATATATTTCTGTTTTAGACAACTGAAAGAAAGTCATATATTTCTGTTTTAGACAACTGAAAGAAAGTCGTGTATTTCTGTTTTAGACAACTGAAAGAAAGTCATATATTTCTGTTTTAGACAACTGAAAGAAAGTAATATATTTCTGTTTTAGACAACTGAAAGAAAGTAATGTATTTCTGATTTAGACGACTGAAAGAAAGTCATATATTTCTGTTTTAGACAACTGAAAGAAAGTCATGTATTTCTGTTTTAGACAACTGAAAGAAAGTCATATATTTCTGTTTTAGACAACTGAAAGAAAGTCATATATTTCTGTTTTAGACAACTGAAAGAAAGTAATGTATTTCTGTTTTAGACAACTGAAAGAAAGTCATATATTTCTGTTTTAGACAACTGAAAGAAAGTCATGTATTTCTGTTTTAGACAACTGAAAGAAAGTAATGTATTTCTGTTTTAGACAACTGAAAGAAAGTCATATATTTCTGTTTTAGACAACTGAAAGAAAGTAATATATTTCTGTTTTAGACAACTGAAAGAAAGTCGTGTATTTTTGTTTTAGACAACTGAAAGAAAGTCATATATTTCTGTTTTAGACAACTGAAAGAAAGTAATATATTTCTGTTTTAGACAACTGAAAGAAAGTAATGTATTTCTGTTTTAGACAACTGAAAGAAAGTCATATATTTCTGTTTTAGACAACTGAAAGAAAGTAATGTATTTCTGTTTTAGACAACTGAAAGAAAGTCATATTTTTCTGTTTTAGACAACTGAAAGAAAGTCATATATTTCTGTTTTAGACAACTGAAAGAAAGTCATATATTTCTGTTTTAGACAACTGAAAGAAAGTCATGTATTTCTGTTTTAGACAACTGAAAGAAAGTCATATATTTCTGTTTTAGACAACTGAAAGAAAGTAATGTATTTCTGTTTTAGACAACTGAAAGAAAGTCATATATTTCTGTTTTAGACAACTAAAAGAAAGTCATATATTTCTGTTTTAGACAACTGAAAGAAAGTAATATATTTATGTTTTAGACAACTGAAAGAAAGTCATGTATTTCTGTTTTAGACAACTGAAAGAAAGTCGTGTATTTCTGTTTTAGACAACTGAAAGAAAGTAATGTATTTCTGTTTTAGACAACTGAAAGAAAGTCATATATTTCTGTTTTAGACAACTGAAAGAAAGTCATATATTTCTGTTTTAGACAACTGAAAGAAAGTCATATATTTCTGTTTTAGACAACTGAAAGAAAGTCATGTATTTCTGTTTTAGTTAACTGAAAGAAAGTCATATATTTCTGTTTTAGACAACTGATAGAAAGTAATATATTTCTGTTTTAGACAACTGAAAGAAAGTCATATATTTCTGTTTTAGACAACTGAAAGAAAGTCGTGTATTTCTGTTTTAGACAACTGAAAGAAAGTCATATATTTCTGTTTTAGACAACTGAAAGAAAGTAATATATTTCTGTTTTAGACAACTGAAAGAAAGTCATGTATTTATGTTTTAGACAACTGAAAGAAAGTCATGTATTTCTTTTTTAGACAACTGAAAGAAAGTCATGTATTTCTGTTTTAGACAACTGAGAGAAAGTCATGTATTTCTGTTTTAGACAACTGAAAGAAAGTCATATATTTCTGTTTTAGACAACTGAAAGAAAGTAATATATTTCTGTTTTAGACAACTGAAAGAAAGTCATATATTTCTGTTTTAGACAACTGAAAGAAAGTCGTGTATTTCTGTTTTAGACAACTGAAAGAAAGTCATATATTTCTGTTTTAGACAACTGAAAGAAAGTAATATATTTCTGTTTTAGACAACTGAAAGAAAGTAATGTATTTCTGATTTAGACGACTGAAAGAAAGTCATATATTTCTGTTTTAGACAACTGAAAGAAAGTCATGTATTTCTGTTTTAGACAACTGAAAGAAAGTCATATATTTCTGTTTTAGACAACTGAAAGAAAGTCATATATTTCTGTTTTAGACAACTGAAAGAAAGTAATGTATTTCTGTTTTAGACAACTGAAAGAAAGTCATATATTTCTGTTTTAGACAACTGAAAGAAAGTCATGTATTTCTGTTTTAGACAACTGAAAGAAAGTAATGTATTTCTGTTTTAGACAACTGAAAGAAAGTCATATATTTCTGTTTTAGACAACTGAAAGAAAGTCATATATTTCTGTTTTAGACAACTGAAAGAAAGTCGTGTATTTCTGTTTTAGACAACTGAAAGAAAGTCATATATTTCTGTTTTAGACAACTGAAAGAAAGTAATATATTTCTGTTTTAGACAACTGAAAGAAAGAAATGTATTTCTGTTTTAGACAACTGAAAGAAAGTCATGTATTTCTGTTTTAGACAACTGAAAGAAAGTCATGTATTTCTGTTTTAGACAACTGAAAGAAAGTCATATATTTCTGTTTTAGACAACTGAAAGAAAGTCATGTATTTCTGTTTTAGACAACTGAAAGAAAGTCATATATTTCTGTTTTAGACAACTGAAAGAAAGTCATGTATTTCTGTTTTAGACAACTGAAAGAAAGTAATGTATTGCTGTTTTAGACAACTGAAAGAAAGTCATGTATTTCTGTTTTAGACAACTGAAAGAAAGTCATGTATTTCTGTTTTAGACAACTGAAAGAAAGTAATGTATTTCTGTTTTAGACAACTGAAAGAAAGTCATGTATTTCTGTTTTAGACAACTGAAAGAAAGTAATATATTTATGTTTTAGACAACTGAAAGAAAGTCATGTATTTCTGTTTTAGACAACTGAAAGAAAGTCATATATTTCTGTTTTAGACAACTGAAAGAAAGTCATGTATTTCTGTTTTAGACAACTGAAAGAAAGTCATGTATTTCTGTTTTAGACAACTGAAAGAAAGTCATATATTTCTGTTTTAGACAACTGAAAGAAAGTAATATATTTCTGTTTTAGACAACTGAAAGAAAGTCATATATTTCTGTTTTAGACAACTGAAAGAAAGTCGTGTATTTCTGTTTTAGACAACTGAAAGAAAGTCATATATTTCTGTTTTAGACAACTGAAAGAAAGTAATATATTTCTGTTTTAGACAACTGAAAGAAAGTCATGTATTTATGTTTTAGACAACTGAAAGAAAGTCATGTATTTCTTTTTTAGACAACTGAAAGAAAGTCATGTATTTCTGTTTTAGACAACTGAAAGAAAGTCATGTATTTCTGTTTTAGACAACTGAAAGAAAGTCATATATTTCTGTTTTAGACAACTGAAAAAAAGTAATATATTTCTGTTTTAGACAACTGAAAGAAAGTCATATATTTCTGTTTTAGACAACTGAAAGAAAGTCGTGTATTTCTGTTTTAGACAACTGAAAGAAAGTCATATATTTCTGTTTTAGACAACTGAAAGTAATATATTTCTGTTTTAGACAACTGAAAGAAAGTAATGTATTTCTGATTTAGACGACTGAAAGAAAGTCATATATTTCTGTTTTAGACAACTGAAAGAAAGTCATGTATTTCTGTTTTAGACAACTGAAAGAAAGTCATATATTTCTGTTTTAGACAACTGAAAGAAAGTCATATATTTCTGTTTTAGACAACTGAAAGAAAGTAATGTATTTCTGTTTTAGACAACTGAAAGAAAGTCATATATTTATGTTTTAGACAACTGAAAGAAAGTCATGTATTTCTGTTTTAGACAACTGAAAGAAAGTAATGTATTTCTGTTTTAGACAACTGAAAGAAAGTCATATATTTCTGTTTTAGACAACTGAAAGAAAGTAATATATTTCTGTTTTAGACAACTGAAAGAAAGTCGTGTATTTTTGTTTTAGACAACTGAAAGAAAGTCATATATTTCTGTTTTAGACAACTGAAAGAAAGTAATATATTTCTGTTTTAGACAACTGAAAGAAAGTAATGTATTTCTGTTTTAGACAACTGAAAGAAAGTCATATATTTCTGTTTTAGACAACTGAAAGAAAGTAATGTATTTCTGTTTTAGACAACTGAAAGAAAGTCATATATTTCTGTTTTAGACAACTGAAAGAAAGTCATATATTTCTGTTTTAGACAACTGAAAGAAAGTCATATATTTCTGTTTTAGACAACTGAAAGAAAGTCATGTATTTCTGTTTTAGACAACTGAAAGAAAGTAATGTATTTCTGTTTTAGACAACTGAAAGAAAGTCATATATTTCTGTTTTAGACAACTGAAAGAAAGTAATATATTTCTGTTTTAGACAACTGAAAGAAAGTCGTGTATTTCTGTTTTAGACAACTGAAAGAAAGTCATATATTTCTGTTTTAGACAACTGAAAGAAAGTAATATATTTCTGTTTTAGACAACTGAAAGAAAGTAATGTATTTCTGTTTTAGACAACTGAAAGAAAGTCATATATTTCTGTTTTAGACAACTGAAAGAAAGTAATGTATTTCTGTTTTAGACAACTGAAAGAAAGTCATATATTTCTGTTTTAGACAACTGAAAGAAAGTCATATATTTCTGTTTTAGACAACTGAAAGAAAGTAATATATTTATGTTTTAGACAACTGAAAGAAAGTCATGTATTTCTGTTTTAGACAACTGAAAGAAAGTCGTGTATTTCTGTTTTAGACAACTGAAAGAAAGTAATGTATTTCTGTTTTAGACAACTGAAAGAAAGTCATATATTTCTGTTTTAGACAACTGAAAGAAAGTCATATATTTCTGTTTTAGACAACTGAAAGAAAGTCATATATTTCTGTTTTAGACAACTGAAAGAAAGTCATGTATTTCTGTTTTAGACAACTGAAAGAAAGTAATATATTTCTGTTTTAGACAACTGAAAGAAAGTAATGTATTTCTGTTTTAGACAACTGAAAGAAAGTCGTGTATTTCTGTTTTAGACAACTGAAAGAAAGTAATGTATTTCTGTTTTAGACAACTGAAAGAAAGTCATATATTTCTGTTTTAGACAACTGAACGAAAGTCATATATTTCTGTTTTAGACAACTGAAAGAAAGTCATATATTTCTGTTTTAGACAACTGAAAGAAAGTCATGTATTTCTGTTTTAGACAACTGAAAGAAAGTAATGTATTTCTGTTTTAGACAACAGAAATAAAGTAATGTATTTCTGTTTTAGACAACTGAAAGAAAGTAATATATTTCTGTTTTAGACAACTGAAAGAAAGTAATATATTTCTGTTTTAGACAACTGAAAAAAAGTCGTGTATTTCTGTTTTAGACAACTGAAAGAAAGTCATATATTTCTGTTTTAGACAACTGAAAGAAAGTCATGTATTTCTGTTTTAGACAACTGAAAGAAAGTCATGTATTTCTGTTTTAGACAACTGAAAGAAAGTCATATATTTCTGTTTTAGACAACTGAAAGAAAGTCATATATTTCTGTTTTAGACAACTGAAATAAAGTCATATATTTCTGTTTTAGACAACTGAAAGAAAGTCATGTATTTCTGTTTTAGACAACTGAAAGAAAGTAATGTATTTCTGTTTTAGACAACTGAAAGAAAGTAATGTATTTCTGTTTTAGACAACTGAAAGAAAGTAATATATTTCTGTTTTAGACAACTGAAAGAAAGTAATATATTTCTGTTTTAGACAACTGAAAGAAAGTCGTGTATTTCTGTTTTAGACAACTGAAAGAAAGTCATATATTTCTGTTTTAGACAACTGAAAGAAAGTCATGTATTTCTGTTTTAGACAACTGAAAGAAAGTAATGTATTTCTGTTTTAGACAACTGAAAGAAAGTCATGTATTTCTGTTTTAGACAACTGAAAGAAAGTCATATATTTCTGTTTTAGACAACTGAAAGAAAGTAATATATTTCTGTTTTAGACAACTGAAAGAAAGTAATGTATTTCTGATTTAGACGACTGAAAGAAAATCATATATTTCTGTTTTAGACAACTGAAAGAAAGTCATGTATTTCTGTTTTAGACAACTGAAAGAAAGTCATATATTTCTGTTTTAGACAACTGAAAGAAAGTCATATATTTCTGTTTTAGACAACTGAAAGAAAGTAATGTATTTCTGTTTTAGACAACTGAAAGAAAGTCATATATTTCTGTTTTAGACAACTGAAAGAAAGTCATGTATTTCTGTTTTAGACAACTGAAAGAAAGTAATGTATTTCTGTTTTAGACAACTGAAAGAAAGTCATATATTTCTGTTTTAGACAACTGAAAGAAAGTAATATATTTCTGTTTTAGACAACTGAAAGAAAGTCGTGTATTTTTGTTTTAGACAACTGAAAGAAAGTCATATATTTCTGTTTTAGACAACTGAAAGAAAGTAATATATTTCTGTTTTAGACAACTGAAAGAAAGTAATGTATTTCTGTTTTAGACAACTGAAAGAAAGTCATTCATTTCTGTTTTAGACAACTGAAAGAAAGTAATGTATTTCTGTTTTAGACAACTGAAAGAAAGTCATATATTTCTGTTTTAGACAACTGAAAGAAAGTCATATATTTCTGTTTTAGACAACTGAAAGAAAGTCATATATTTCTGTTTTAGACAACTGAAAGAAAGTCATGTATTTCTGTTTTAGACAACTGAAAGAAAGTAATGTATTTCTGTTTTAGACAACTGAAAGAAAGTCATATATTTCTGTTTTAGACAACTGAAAGAAAGTAATATATTTCTGTTTTAGACAACTGAAAGAAAGTCGTGTATTTCTGTTTTAGACAACTGAAAGAAAGTCATATATTTCTGTTTTAGACAACTGAAAGAAAGTAATATATTTCTGTTTTAGACAACTGAAAGAAAGTAATGTATTTCTGTTTTAGACAACTGAAAGAAAGTCATATATTTCTGTTTTAGACAACTGAAAGAAAGTTATGTATTTCTGTTTTAGAGAACTGAAAGAAAGTAATATATTTCTGTTTTAGACAACTGAAAGAAAGTCATATATTTCTGTTTTAGACAACTCAAAGAAAGTAATATATTTATGTTTTAGACAACTGAAAGAAAGTCATGTATTTCTGTTTTAGACAACTGAAAGAAAGTCATGTATTTCTGTTTTAGACAACTGAAAGAAAGTCATGTATTTCTGTTTTAGACAACTGAAAGAAAGTCATGTATTTCTGTTTTAGACAACTGAAAGAAAGTCATATATTTCTGTTTTAGACAACTGAAAGAAAGTCATGTATTTCTGTTTTAGACAACTGAAAGAAAGTCATATATTTCTGTTTTAGACAACTGAAAGAAAGTAATGTATTTCTGTTTTAGACAACTGAAAGAAAGTCATATATTTCTGTTTTAGACAACTGAAAGAAAGTAATGTATTTCTGTTTTAGACAACTGAAAAAAAGTAATATATTTCTGTTTTAGACAACTGAAAGAAAGTAATATATTTCTGTTTTAGACAACTGAAAGAAAGTCATGTTTTTCTGTTTTAGACAACTGAAAAAAAGTCGTGTATTTCTGTTTTAGACAACTGAAAGAAAGTCATATATTTCTGTTTTAGACAACTGAAAGAAAGTCATGTATTTCTGTTTTAGACAACTGAAAGAAAGTCATGTATTTCTGTTTTAGACAACTGAAAGAAAGTCGTGTATTTCTGTTTTATCAAGCTGAAATAAAGTAATGTCATTCATTTATGTTTTAGCCAGCTGAAAGAAAGTCATGTTTTTCTGTTTTATCAAGCTGAAAGAAAGTAAAGTCATTTATTTCTGTTTTAGCCAGCTGAAAGAAAGTCATGTTTTTCTGTTTTAGACAACTGAAAGAAAGTCGTGTATTTCTGTTTTAGACAACTGAAAGAAAGTCATGTATTTCTGTTTTAGACAACTGAAAGAAAGTCATGTATTTCTGTTTTAGACAACTGAAAGAAAGTCATGTATTTCTGTTTTAGACAACTGAAAGAAAGTCGTGTATTTCTGTTTTATCAAGCTGAAATAAAGTAATGTCATTCATTTATGTTTTAGCCAGCTGAAAGAAAGTCATGTTTTTCTGTTTTATCAAGCTGAAAGAAAGTAAAGTCATTTATTTCTGTTTTAGCCAGTTGAAAGAAAGTCATGTTTTTCTGTTTTAGACAACTGAAAGAAAGTCGTGTATTTCTGTTTTAGACAACTGAAAGAAAGTCATGTATTTCTGTTTTAGACAACTGAAAGAAAGTCATGTATTTCTGTTTTAGACAACTGAAAGAAAGTCGTGTATTTCTGTTTTATCAAGCTGAAATAAAGTAATGTCATTCATTTATGTTTTAGCCAGCTGAAAGAAAGTCATGTTTTTCTGTTTTATCAAGCTGAAAGAAAGTAAAGTCATTTATTTCTGTTTTAGCCAGCTGAAAGTAAGTCATGTTTTTCTGTTTTAGACAACTGAAAGAAAGTCTTGTATTTCTGTTTTAGACAACTGAAAGAAAGTCATGTATTTCTGTTTTAGACAACTGAAAGAAAGTCATGTATTTCTGTTTTAGATAACTGAAAGAAAGTCATGTATTTCTGTTTTAGACAACTGAAAGAAAGTCGTGTATTTCTGTTTTATCAAGCTGAAATAAAGTAATGTCATTCATTTATGTTTTAGCCAGCTGAAAGAAAGTCATGTTTTTCTGTTTTATCAAGCTGAAAGAATGTAAAGTCATTTATTTCTGTTTTAGCCAGCTGAAAGAAAGTCATGTTTTTCTGTTTTAGACAACTGAAAGAAAGTCGTGTATTTCTGTTTTAGACAACTGAAAGAAAGTCATGTATTTCTGGTTTAGACAACTGAAAGAAAGTCATGTATTTCTGTTTTAGACAACTGAAAGAAAGTCGTGTATTTCTGTTTTATCAAGCTGAAATAAAGTAATGTCATTCATTTATGTTTTAGCCAGCTGAAAGAAAGTCATGTTTTTCTGTTTTATCAAGCTGAAAGAAAGTAAAGTCATTTATTTCTGTTTTAGCCAGCTGAAAGAAAGTCATGTTTTTCTATTTTAGACAACTGAAAGAAAGTCGTGTATTTCTGTTTTAGACAACTGAAAGAAAGTCATGTATTTCTGTTTTAGACAACTGATAGAAAGTCATGTATTTCTGTTTTAGACAACTGAAAGAATGTAATATATTTCTGTTTTAGACAACTGAAAGAAAGTAATATATTTCTGTTTTAGACAACTGAAAGAAAGTCGTGTATTTCTGTTTTAGACAACTGAAAGAAAGTCATATATTTCTGTTTTAGAAAACTGAAAGAAAGTCATGTATTTCTGTTTTAGACAACTAAAAGAAGGTAATGTATTTCTGTTTTAGACAACTGAAAGAAAGTCATGTATTTCTGTTTTAGACAACTGAAAGAAAGTAATGTATTTCTGTTTTAGACAACTGAAAGAAAGTAATGTATTTCTGTTTTAGACAACTGAAAGAAAGTAATATATTTCTGTTTTAGACAACTGAAAGAAAGTAATATATTTCTGTTTTAGACAACTGAAAGAAAGTCATATATTTCTGTTTTAGACAACTCAAAGAAAGTAATATATTTATGTTTTAGACAACTGAAAGAAAGTCATGTATTTCTGTTTTAGACAACTGAAAGAAAGTCATGTATTTCTGTTTTAGACAACTGAAAGAAAGTCATGTATTTCTGTTTTAGACAACTGAAAGAAAGTCATATATTTCTGTTTTAGACAACTGAAAGAAAGTCATGTATTTCTGTTTTAGACAACTGAAAGAAAGTCATATATTTCTGTTTTAGACAACTAAAAGAAAGTCATGTATTTCTGTTTTAGACAACTGAAAGAAAGTCATATATTTCTGTTTTAGACAACTGAAAGAAAGTCGTGTATTTCTGTTTTAGACAACTGAAAGAAAGTCATGTATTTCTGTTTTAGACAACTGAAAGAAAGTCATGTATTTCTGTTTTAGACAACTGAAAGAAAGTCGTGTATTTCTGTTTTATCAAGCTGAAATAAAGTAATGTCATTCATTTATGTTTTAGCCAGCTGAAAGAAAGTCATGTTTTTCTGTTTTATCAAGCTGAAAGAAAGTAAAGTCATTTATTTCTGTTTTAGCCAGCTGAAAGAAAGTCATGTTTTTCTGTTTTAGACAACTGAAAGAAAGTCGTGTATTTCTGTTTTAGACAACCGAAAGAAAGTCATGTATTTCTGTTTTAGACAACTGAAAGAAAGTCATGTATTTCTGTTTTAGATAACTGAAAGAAAGTCATGTATTTCTGTTTTAGACAACTGAAAGAAAGTCGTGTATTTCTGTTTTATCAAGCTGAAATAAAGTAATGTCATTCATTTATGTTTTAGCCAGCTGAAAGAAAGTCATGTTTTTCTGTTTTATCAAGCTGAAAGAAAGTAAAGTCATTTATTTCTGTTTTAGCCAGCTGAAAGAAAGTCATGTTTTTTCTGTTTTAGACAACTGAAAGAAAGTCGTGTATTTCTGTTTTAGACAACTGAAAGAAAGTCATGTATTTCTGGTTTAGACAACTGAAAGAAAGTCATGTATTTCTGTTTTAGACAACTGAAAGAAAGTCGTGTTTTTCTGTTTTATCAAGCTGAAATAAAGTAATGTCATTTATTTCTGTTTTAGCCAGCTGAAAGAAAGTCATGTTTTTCTGTTTTAGACAACTGAAAGAAAGTCGTGTATTTCTGTTTTAGACAACTGAAAGAAAGTCATGTATTTCTGTTTTAGACAACTGAAAGAAAGTCATGTATTTTTGTTTTAGACAACTGAAAGAAAGTAATATATTTCTGTTTTAGACAACTGAAAGAAAGTAATATATTTCTGTTTAAGACAACTGAAAGAAAGTCGTGTATTTCTGTTTTAGACAACTGAAAGAAAGTCATGTATTTCTGTTTTAGACAACTGAAAGAAAGTAATGTATTTCTGTTTTAGACAACTGAAAGAAAGTCATATATTTCTGTTTTAGACAACTGAAAGAAAGTAATGTATTTCTGTTTTAGACAACTGAAAGAAAGTAATGTATTTCTGTTTTAGACAACTGAAAGAAAGTAATATATTTCTGTTTTAGACAACTGAAAGAAAGTAATATATTTCTGTATTAGACAACTGAAAGAAAGTCATATATTTCTGTTTTAGACAACTCAAAGAAAGTAATATATTTATGTTTTAGACAACTGAAAGAAAGTCATGTATTTCTGTTTTAGACAACTGAAAGAAAGTCATGTATTTCTGTTTTAGACAACTGAAAAAAAGTCATGTATTTCTGTTTTAGACAACTGAAAGAAAGTCATATATTTCTGTTTTAGACAACTGAAAGAAAGTCATATATTTCTGTTTTAGACAACTGAAAGAAAGTAATGTATTTCTGTTTTAGACAACTGAAAGAAAGTCATGTATTTCTGTTTTAGACAACTGAAAGAAAGTCATATATTTCTGTTTTAGACAACTGAAAGAAAGTCATGTATTTCTGTTTTAGACAACTGAAAGAAAGTCATATATTTCTGTTTTAGACAACTAAAAGAAAGTCATATATTTCTGTTTTAGACAACTGAAAGAAAGTAATGTATTTCTGTTTTAGACAACTGAAAGAAAGTCATATATTTCTGTTTTAGACAACTGAAAGAAAGTCATATATTTCTGTTTTAGACAACTGAAAGAAAGTCATATATTTCTGTTTTAGACAACTGAAAGAAAGTAATATATTTCTGTTTTAGACATCTGAAAGAAAGTCATATATTTCTGTTTTAGACAACTCAAAGAAAGTAATATATTTATGTTTTAGACAACTGAAAGAAAGTCATGTATTTCTGTTTTAGACAACTGAAAGAAAGTCATGTATTTCTGTTTTAGACAACTGAAAGAAAGTCATGTATTTCTGTTTTAGACAACTGAAAGAAAGTCATATATTTCTGTTTTAGACAACTGAAAGAAAGTCATATATTTCTGTTTTAGACAACTGAAAGAAAGTAATGTATTTCTGTTTAAGACAACTGAAAGAAAGTCATGTATTTCTGTTTTAGACAACTTAAAGAAAGTCATATATTTCTGTTTTAGACAACTGAAAGAAAGTCATGTATTTCTGTTTTAGACAACTGAAAGAAAGTCATATATTTCTGTTTTAGACAACTGAAAGAAAGTCATATATTTCTGTTTTAGACAACTGAAAGAAAGTAATGTATTTCTGTTTTAGACAACTGAAAGAAAGTCATATATTTCTGTTTTAGACAACTGAAAGAAAGTCATATATTTCTGTTTTAGACAACTGAAAGAAAGTCATATATTTCTGTTTTAGACAACTGAAAGAATGTAATGTATTTCTGTTTTAGACAACTGAAAGAAAGTCATATATTTCTGTTTTAGACAACTGAAAGAAAGTCATATATTTCTGTTTTAGACAACTGAAAGAAAGTCATATATTTCTGTTTTAGACAACTGAAAGAAAGTAATGTATTTCTGTTTTAGACAACTGAAAAAAAGTAATATATTTCTGTTTTAGACAACTGAAAGAAAGTAATATATTTCTGTTTTAGACAACTGAAAGAAAGTCATGTTTTTCTGTTTTAGACAACTGAAAGAAAGTCGTGTATTTCTGTTTTAGACAACTGAAAGAAAGTCATATATTTCTGTTTTAGACAACTGAAAGAAAGTCATGTATTTCTGTTTTAGACAACTGAAAGAAAGTCATGTATTTCTGTTTTAGACAACTGAAAGAAAGTCGTGTATTTCTGTTTTATCAAGCTGAAATAAAGTAATGTCATTCATTTATGTTTTAGCCAGCTGAAAGAAAGTCATGTTTTTCTGTTTTATCAAGCTGAAAGAAAGTAAAGTCATTTATTTCTGTTTTAGCCAGCTGAAAGAAAGTCATGTTTTTCTGTTTTAGACAACTGAAAGAAAGTCGTGTATTTCTGTTTTAGACAACTGAAAGAAAGTCATGTATTTCTGTTTTAGACAACTGAAAGAAAGTCATGTATTTCTGTTTTAGACAACTGAAAGAAAGTCGTGTATTTCTGTTTTATCAAGCTGAAATAAAGTAATGTCATTCATTTATGTTTTAGCCAGCTGAAAGAAAGTCATGTTTTTCTGTTTTATCAAGCTGAAAGAAAGTAAAGTCATTTATTTCTGTTTTAGCCAGCTGAAAGAAAGTCATGTTTTTCTGTTTTATCAAGCTGAAAGAAAGTAAAGTCATTTATTTCTGTTTTAGCCAGCTGAAAGAAAGTCATGTTTTTCTGTTTTAGACAACTGAAAGAAAGTCATGTATTTCTGTTTTAGACAACTGAAAGAAAGTCATGTATTTCTGTTTTAGATAACTGAAAGAAAGTCATGTATTTCTGTTTTAGACAACTGAAAGAAAGTCGTGTATTTCTGTTTTATCAAGCTGAAATAAAGTAATGTCATTCATTTATGTTTTAGCCAGCTGAAAGAAAGTCATGTTTTTCTATTTTTATCAAGCTGAAAGAAAGTAAAGTCATTTATTTCTGTTTTAGCCAGCTGAAAGAAAGTCATGTTTTTCTGTTTTAGACAACTGAAAGAAAGTCGTGTATTTCTGTTTTAGACAACTGAAAGAAAGTCATGTATTTCTGGTTTAGACAACTGAAAGAAAGTCATGTATTTCTGTTTTAGACAACTGAAAGAAAGTCGTGTATTTCTGTTTTATCAAGCTGAAATAAAGTAATGTCATTCATTTATGTTTTAGCCAGCTGAAAGAAAGTCATGTTTTTCTGTTTTATCAAGCTGAAAGAAAGTAAAGTCATTTATTTCTGTTTTAGCCAGCTGAAAGAAAGTCATGTTTTTCTGTTTTAGACAACTGAAAGAAAGTCGTGTATTTCTGTTTTAGACAACTGAAAGAAAGTCATGTATTTCTGTTTTAGACAACTGAAAGAAAGTCATGTATTTCTGTTTTAGACAACTGAACGAAAGTCGTGTATTTCTGTTTTATCAAGCTGAAATAAAGTAATGTCATTCATTTATGTTTTAGCCAGCTGAAAGAAAGGCATGTTTTTCTGTTTTTTCAAGCTGAAAGAAAGTAAAGTCATTTATTTCTGTTTTAGACAACTGAAAGAAAGTCATGTATTTCTGTTTTAGACAACTGAAAGAAAAAAATGTATTTCTGTTTTAGACAACTGAAAGAAAGTCATATATTTCTGTTTTAGACAACTGAAAGAAAGTAATATATTTCTGTTTTAGACAACTGAAAGAAAGTCGTGTATTTCTGTTTTAGACAACTGAAAGAAAGTCATATATTTCTGTTTTAGACAACTGAAAGAAAGTAATATATTTCTGTTTTAGACAACTGAAAGAAAGTAATTTATTTCTGTTTTAGACAACTGAAAGAAAGTCATATATTTCTGTTTTAGACAACTGAAAGAAATTAATGTATTTCTGTTTTATACAACTGAAATGAAAGTCATATATTTCTGTTTTAGACAACTGAAAGAAAGTCATATATTTCTGTTTTAGACAACTGAAAGAAAGTCATGTATTTCTGTTTTAGACAACTGAAAGAAAGTCGTGTATTTCTGTTTTAGACAACTGAAAGAAAGTAATGTATTTCTGTTTTAGACAACTGAAAGAAAGTCATATATTTCTGTTTTAGACAACTGAAAGAAAGTCATATATTTCTGTTTTAGACAACTGAAAGAAAGTCATATATTTCTGTTTTAGACAACTGAAAGAAAGTCATGTATTTCTGTTTTAGACAACTGAAAGAAAGTAATATATTTCTGTTTTAGACAACTGAAAGAAAGTAATGTATTTCTGTTTTAGACAACTGAAAGAAAGTCGTGTATTTCTGTTTTAGACAACTGAAAGAAAGTAATGTATTTCTGTTTTAGACAACTAAAAGAAAGTCATATATTTCTGTTTTAGACAACTGAAAGAAAGTCATATATTTCTGTTTTAGACAACTGAAAGAAAGTCATATATTTCTGTTTTAGACAACTGAAAGAAAGTCATGTATTTCTGTTTTAGACAACTGAAAGAAAGTAATGTATTTCTGTTTTAGACAACTGAAAGAAAGTAATGTATTTCTGTTTTAGACAACTGAAAGAAAGTAATATATTTCTGTTTTAGACAACTGAAAGAAAGTAATATATTTCTGTTTTAGACAACTGAAAGAAAGTCGTGTATTTCTGTTTTAGACAACTGAAAGAAAGTCATGTATTTCTGTTTTAGACAACTGAAAGAAAGTAATGTATTTTTGTTTTAGACAACTGAAAGAAAGTCATATATTTCTGTTTTAGACAACTGAAAGAAAGTCATGTATTTCTGTTTTAGACAACTGAAAGAAAGTCATATATTTCTGTTTTAGACAACTGAAAGAAAGTCATATATTTCCTTTTTAGACAACTGAAAGAAAGTAATGTATTTCTGTTTTAGACAACTGAAAGAAAGTCTTATATTTCTGTTTTAGACAACTGAAAGAAAGTCATGTATTTCTGTTTTAGACAAACGAAAGAAAGTAATGTATTTCTGTTTTAGACAACTGAAAGAAAGTCATATATTTCTGTTTTAGACAACTGAAAGAAAGTAATATATTTCTGTTTTAGACAACTGAAAGACAGTCGTGTATTTCTGTTTTAGACAACTGAAAGAAAGTCATATATTTCTGTTTTAGACAACTCAAAGAAAGTAATATATTTATGTTTTAGACAACTGAAAGAAAGTCATGTATTTCTGTTTTATACAACTGAAAGAAAGTCATGTATTTCTGTTTTAGACAACTGAAAGAAAGTCATGTATTTCTGTTTTAGACAACTGAAAGAAAGTCATATATTTCTGTTTTAGACAACTGAAAGAAAGTCATATATTTCTGTTTTAGACAACTGAAAGAAAGTAATGTATTTCTGTTTAAGACAACTGAAAGAAAGTCATGTATTTCTGTTTTAGACAACTGAAAGAAAGTCATGTATTTCTGTTTTAGACAACTGAAAGAAAGTCATGTATTTCTGTTTTAGACAACTGAAAGAAAGTCATATATTTCTGTTTTAGACAACTGAAAGAAAGTCATATATTTCTGTTTTAGACAACTGAAAGAAAGTAATGTATTTCTGTTTTAGACAACTGAAAGAAAGTCATATATTTCTGTTTTAGACAACTGAAAGAAAGTCATATATTTCTGTTTTAGACAACTGAAAGAAAGTCATATATTTCTGTTTTAGACAACTGAAAGAATGTAATGTATTTCTGTTTTAGACAACTGAAAGAAAGTCATATATTTCTGTTTTAGACAACTGAAAGAAAGTCATATATTTCTGTTTTAGACAACTGAAAGAAAGTCATATATTTCTGTTTTAGACAACTGAAAGAAAGTAATGTATTTCTGTTTTAGACAACTGAAAAAAAGTAATATATTTCTGTTTTAGACAACTGAAAGAAAGTAATATATTTCTGTTTTAGACAACTGAAAGAAAGTCATGTTTTTCTGTTTTAGACAACTGAAAGAAAGTCGTGTATTTCTGTTTTAGACAACTGAAAGAAAGTCATATATTTCTGTTTTAGACAACTGAAAGAAAGTCATGTATTTCTGTTTTAGACAACTGAAAGAAAGTCATGTATTTCTGTTTTAGACAACTGAAAGAAAGTCGTGTATTTCTGTTTTATCAAGCTGAAATAAAGTAATGTCATTCATTTATGTTTTAGCCAGCTGAAAGAAAGTCATGTTTTTCTGTTTTATCAAGCTGAAAGAAAGTAAAGTCATTTATTTCTGTTTTAGCCAGCTGAAAGAAAGTCATGTTTTTCTGTTTTAGACAACTGAAAGAAAGTCGTGTATTTCTGTTTTAGACAACTGAAAGAAAGTCATGTATTTCTGTTTTAGACAACTGAAAGAAAGTCATGTATTTCTGTTTTAGACAACTGAACGAAAGTCGTGTATTTCTGTTTTATCAAGCTGAAATAAAGTAATGTCATTCATTTATGTTTTAGCCAGCTGAAAGAAAGGCATGTTTTTCTGTTTTATCAAGCTGAAAGAAAGTAAAGTCATTTATTTCTGTTTTAGCCAGCTGAAAGAAAGTCATGTTTTTCTGTTTTAGACAACTGAAAGAAAGTCGTGTATTTCTGTTTTAGACAACTGAAAGAAAGTCATGTATTTCTGTTTTAGACAACTGAAAGAAAGTAATGTATTTCTGTTTTAGACAACTGAAAGAAAGTCATATATTTCTGTTTTAGACAACTGAAAGAAAGTCATGTATTTCTGTTTGGGACAACTGAAAGAAAGTCATATATTTCTGTTTTAGACAACTGAAAGAAAGTCATATATTTCTGTTTTAGACAACTGAAAGAAAGTAATGTATTTCTGTTTTAGACAACTGAAAGAAAGTCATATATTTCTGTTTTAGACAACTGAAAGAAAGTAATATATTTCTGTTTTAGACAACTGAAAGAAAGTCGTGTATTTCTGTTTTAGACAACTGAAAGAAAGTCATATATTTCTGTTTTAGACAACTGAAAGAAAGTAATATATTTCTGTTTTAGACAACTGAAAGAAAGTAATTTATTTCTGTTTTAGACAACTGAAAGAAAGTCATATATTTCTGTTTTAGACAACTGAAAGAAATTAATGTATTTCTGTTTTATACAACTGAAATGAAAGTCATATATTCCTGTTTTAGACAACTGAAAGAAAGTCATATATTTCTGTTTTAGACAACTGAAAGAAAGTCATGTATTTCTGTTTTAGACAACTGAAAGAAAGTAATGTATTTCTGTTTTAGACAACTGAAAGAAAGTCATATATTTCTGTTTTAGACAACTGAAAGATAGTAATATATTTCTGTTTTAGACAACTGAAAGAAAGTCGTGTATTTCTGTTTTAGACAACTGAAAGAAAGTCATATATTTCTGTTTTAGACAACTGAAAGAAAGTAATATATTTCTGTTTTAGACAACTGAAAGAAAGTAATGTATTTCTGTTTTAGACAACTGAAAGAAAGTCATATATTTCTGTTTTAGACAACTGAAAGAAAGTAATGTATTTCTGTTTTAGACAACTGAAAGAAAGTCATATATTTCTGTTTTAGACAACTGAAAGAAAGTCCTATATTTCTGTTTTAGACAACTGAAAGAAAGTAATGTATTTCTGTTTTAGACAACTGAAAGAAAGTCATATATTTCTGTTTTAGACAACTGAAAGAAAGTCATATATTTCTGTTTTAGACAACTGAAAGAAAGTCATATATTTCTGTTTTAGACAACTGAAAGAAAGTCATGTATTTCTGTTTTAGACAACTGAAAGAAAGTAATATATTTCTGTTTTAGACAACTGAAAGAAAGTAATGTATTTCTGTTTTAGACAACTGAAAGAAAGTCGTGTATTTCTGTTTTAGACAACTGAAAGAAAGTAATGTATTTCTTTTTTAGACAACTGAAAGAAAGTCATATATTTCTGTTTTAGACAACTGAAAGAAAGTCATATATTTCTGTTTTAGACAACTGAAAGAAAGTCATATATTTCTGTTTTAGACAACTGAAAGAAAGTCATGTATTTCTGTTTTAGACAACTGAAAGAAAGTCGTGTATTTCTGTTTTAGACAACTGAAAGAAAGTAATGTATTTCTGTTTTAGACAACTGAAAGAAAGTCATATATTTCTGTTTTAGACAACTGAAAGAAAGTCATATATTTCTGTTTTAGACAACTGAAAGAAAGTCATATATTTCTGTTTTAGACAACTGAAAGAAAGTCATGTATTTCTGTTTTAGACAACTGAAAGAAAGTAATATATTTCTGTTTTAGACAACTGAAAGAAAGTAATGTATTTCTGTTTTAGACAACTGAAAGAAAGTAATATATTTCTGTTTTAGACAACTGAAAGAAAGTAATGTATTTCTGTTTTAGACAACTAAAAGAAAGTCATATATTTCTGTTTTAGACAACTGAAAGAAAGTCATATATTTCTGTTTTAGACAACTGAAAGAAAGTCATATATTTCTGTTTTAGACAACTGAAAGAAAGTCATGTATTTCTGTTTTAGACAACTGAAAGAAAGTAATGTATTTCTGTTTTAGACAACTGAAAGAAAGTAATGTATTTCTGTTTTAGACAACTGAAAGAAAGTAATATATTTCTGTTTTAGACAACTGAAAGAAAGTAATATATTTCTGTTTTAGACAACTGAAAGAAAGTCGTGTATTTCTGTTTTAGACAACTGAAAGAAAGTCATGTATTTCTGTTTTAGACAACTGAAAGAAAGTAATGTATTTTTGTTTTAGACAACTGAAAGAAAGTCATATATTTCTGTTTTAGACAACTGAAAGAAAGTCATGTATTTCTGTTTTAGACAACTGAAAGAAAGTCATATATTTCTGTTTTAGACAACTGAAAGAAAGTCATATATTTCCTTTTTAGACAACTGAAAGAAAGTAATGTATTTCTGTTTTAGACAACTGAAAGAAAGTCATATATTTCTGTTTTAGACAACTGAAAGAAAGTCATGTATTTCTGTTTTAGACAAACGAAAGAAAGTAATGTATTTCTGTTTTAGACAACTGAAAGAAAGTCATATATTTCTGTTTTAGACAACTGAAAGAAAGTAATATATTTCTGTTTTAGACAACTGAAAGACAGTCGTGTATTTCTGTTTTAGACAACTGAAAGAAAGTCATATATTTCTGTTTTAGACAACTGAAAGAAAGTAATATATTTCTGTTTTAGACAACTGAAAGAAAGTAATGTATTTCTGTTTTAGACAACTGAAAGAAAGTCATATATTTCTGTTTTAGACAACTGAAAGAAAGTCATGTATTTCTGTTTTAGACAACTGAAAGAAAGTCATATATTTCTGTTTTAGACAACTGAAAGAAAGTCATATATTTCTGTTTTAGACAACTGAAAGAAAGTCATGTATTTATGTTTTAGACAACTGAAAGAAAGTAATGTATTTCTGTTTTAGACAACTGAAAGAAAGTCATATATTTCTGTTTTAGACAACTGAAAGAAAGTAATATATTTCTGTTTTAGACAACTGAAAGAAAGTCGTGTATTTCTGTTTTAGACAACTGAAAGAAAGTCATATATTTCTGTTTTAGACAACTGAAAGAAAGTAATATATTTCTGTTTTAGACAACTGAAAGAAAAAAATGTATTTCTGTTTTAGACAACTGAAAAAAAGTCATATATTTCTGTTTTAGACAACTGAAAGAAAGTAATGTATTTCTGTTTTAGACAACTGAAAGAAAGTCATATATTTCTGTTTTAGACAACTGAAAGAAAGTCATATATTTCTGTTTTAGACAACTGAAAGAAAGTCATGTATTTCTGTTTTAGACAACTGAAAGAAAGTAATGTATTTCTGTTTTAGACAACTGAAAGAAAGTCATATATTTCTGTTTTAGACAACTGAAAGAAAGTAATATATTTCTGTTTTAGACAACTGAAAGAAAGTCGTGTATTTCTGTTTTAGACAACTGAAAGAAAGTCATATATTTCTGTTTTAGACAACTGAAAGAAAGTAATATATTTCTGTTTTAGACAACCGAAAGAAAGTCATATATTTCTGTTTTAGACAACTGAAAGAAAGTCGTGTATTTCTGTTTTAGACAACTGAAAGAAAGTAATGTATTTCTGTTTAAGACAACTGAAAGAAAGTCATATATTTCTGTTTTAGACAACTGAAAGAAAGTCATATATTTCTGTTTTAGACAACTGAAAGAAAGTCATATATTTCTGTTTTAGACAACTGAAAGAAATTCATGTATTTCTGTTTTAGACAACTGAAAGAAAGTAATATATTTCTGTTTTAGACAACTGAAAGAAAGTAATGTATTTCTGTTTTAGACAACTGAAAGAAAGTCGTGTATTTCTGTTTTAGACAACTGAAAGAAAGTAATGTATTTCTGTTTTAGACAACTGAAAGAAAGTCATATATTTCTGTTTTAGACAACTGAAAGAAAGTCATATATTTCTGTTTTAGACAACTGAAAGAAAGTCATATATTTCTGTTTTAGACAACTGAAAGAAAGTCATGTATTTCTGTTTTAGACAACTGAAAGAAAGTCGTGTATTTCTGTTTTAGACAACTGAAAGAAAGTAATGTATTTCTGTTTTAGACAACTGAAAGAAAGTCATATATTTCTGTTTTAGACAACTGAAAGAAATTAATGTATTTCTGTTTTATACAACTAAAATGAAAGTCATATATTTCTGTTTTAGACAACTGAAAGAAAGTCATATATTTCTGTTTTAGACAACTGAAAGAAAGTCATGTATTTCTGTTTTAGACAACTGAAAGAAAGTAATGTATTTCTGTTTTAGACAACTGAAAGAAAGTCATATATTTCTGTTTTAGACAACTGAAAGATAGTAATATATTTCTGTTTTAGACAACTGAAAGAAAGTCGTGTATTTCTGTTTTAGACAACTGAAAGAAAGTCATATATTTCTGTTTTAGACAACTGAAAGAAAGTAATATATTTCTGTTTTAGACAACTGAAAGAAAGTAATGTATTTCTGTTTTAGACAACTGAAAGAAAGTCATATATTTCTGTTTTAGACAACTGAAAGAAAGTAATGTATTTCTGTTTTAGACAACTGAAAGAAAGTCATATATTTCTGTTTTAGACAACTGAAAGAAATTAATGTATTTCTGTTTTATACAACTGAAATGAAAGTCATATATTTCTGTTTTAGACAACTGAAAGAAAGTCATATATTTCTGTTTTAGACAACTGAAAGAAAGTCATGTATTTCTGTTTTAGACAACTGAAAGAAAGTAATGTATTTCTGTTTTAGACAACTGAAAGAAAGTCATATATTTCTGTTTTAGACAACTGAAAGATAGTAATATATTTCTGTTTTAGACAACTGAAAGAAAGTCGTGTATTTCTGTTTTAGACAACTGAAAGAAAGTCATATATTTCTGTTTTAGACAACTGAAAGAAAGTCATATATTTCTGTTTTAGACAACTGAAAGAAAGTAATGTATTTCTGTTTTAGACAACTGAAAGAAAGTCATATATTTCTGTTTTAGACAACTGAAAGAAATTAATGTATTTCTGTTTTATACAACTGAAATGAAAGTCATATATTTCTGTTTTAGACAACTGAAAGAAAGTCATATATTTCTGTTTTAGACAACTGAAAGAAAGTCATGTATTTCTGTTTTAGACAACTGAAAGAAAGTAATGTATTTCTGTTTTAGACAACTGAAAGAAAGTCATATATTTCTGTTTTAGACAACTGAAAGATAGTAATATATTTCTGTTTTAGACAACTGAAAGAAAGTCGTGTATTTCTGTTTTAGACAACTGAAAGAAAGTCATATATTTCTGTTTTAGACAACTGAAAGAAAGTAATATATTTCTGTTTTAGACAACTGAAAGAAAGTAATGTATTTCTGTTTTAGACAACTGAAAGAAAGTCATATATTTCTGTTTTAGACAACTGAAAGAAAGTAATGTATTTCTGTTTTAGACAACTGAAAGAAAGTCATATATTTCTGTTTTAGACAACTGAAAGAAAGTCCTATATTTCTGTTTTAGACAACTGAAAGAAAGTAATGTATTTCTGTTTTAGACAACTGAAAGAAAGTCATATATTTCTGTTTTAGACAACTGAAAGAAAGTCATATATTTCTGTTTTAGACAACTGAAAGAAAGTCATATATTTCTGTTTTAGACAACTGAAAGAAAGTCATGTATTTCTGTTTTAGACAACTGAAAGAAAGTAATATATTTCTGTTTTAGACAACTGAAAGAAAGTAATGTATTTCTGTTTTAGACAACTGAAAGAAAGTCGTGTATTTCTGTTTTAGACAACTGAAAGAAAGTAATGTATTTCTTTTTTAGACAACTGAAAGAAAGTCGTGTATTTCTGTTTTAGACAACTGAAAGAAAGTCATATATTTCTGTTTTAGACAACTGAAAGAAAGTCATATATTTCTGTTTTAGACAACTGAAAGAAAGTCATGTATTTCTGTTTTAGACAACTGAAAGAAAGTCGTGTATTTCTGTTTTAGACAACTGAAAGAAAGTAATGTATTTCTGTTTTAGACAACTGAAAGAAAGTCATATATTTCTGTTTTAGACAACTGAAAGAAAGTAATGTATTTCTGTTTTAGACAACTGAAAGAAAGTCGTGTATTTCTGTTTTAGACAACTGAAAGAAAGTAATGTATTTCTGTTTTAGACAACTGAAAGAAAGTAATATATTTCTGTTTTAGACAACTGAAAGAAAGTAATGTATTTCTGTTTTAGACAACTGAAAGAAAGTCGTGTATTTCTGTTTTAGACAACTGAAAGAAAGTAATGTATTTCTGTTTTAGACAACTAAAAGAAAGTCATATATTTCTGTTTTAGACAACTGAAAGAAAGTCATATATTTCTGTTTTAGACAACTGAAAGAAAGTCATATATTTCTGTTTTAGACAACTGAAAGAAAGTCATGTATTTCTGTTTTAGACAACTGAAAGAAAGTAATGTATTTCTGTTTTAGACAACTGAAAGAAAGTAATGTATTTCTGTTTTAGACAACTGAAAGAAAGTAATATATTTCTGTTTTAGACAACTGAAAGAAAGTAATATATTTCTGTTTTAGACAACTGAAAGAAAGTCGTGTATTTCTGTTTTAGACAACTGAAAGAAAGTCATGTATTTCTGTTTTAGACAACTGAAAGAAAGTAATGTATTTTTGTTTTAGACAACTGAAAGAAAGTCATATATTTCTGTTTTAGACAACTAAAAGAAAGTCATGTATTTCTGTTTTAGACAACTGAAAGAAAGTCATATATTTCTGTTTTAGACAACTGAAAGAAAGTCATATATTTCCTTTTTAGACAACTGAAAGAAAGTAATGTATTTCTGTTTTAGACAACTGAAAGAAAGTCATATATTTCTGTTTTAGACAACTGAAAGAAAGTCATGTATTTCTGTTTTAGACAAACGAAAGAAAGTAATGTATTTCTGTTTTAGACAACTGAAAGAAAGTCATATATTTCTGTTTTAGACAACTGAAAGAAAGTAATATATTTCTGTTTTAGACAACTGAAAGACAGTCGTGTATTTCTGTTTTAGACAACTGAAAGAAAGTCATATATTTCTGTTTTAGACAACTGAAAGAAAGTAATATATTTCTGTTTTAGACAACTGAAAGAAAGTAATGTATTTCTGTTTAAGACAACTGAAAGAAAGTCATATATTTCTGTTTTAGACAACTGAAAGAAAGTCATGTATTTCTGTTTTAGACAACTGAAAGAAAGTCATATATTTCTGTTTTAGACAACTGAAAGAAAGTCATATATTTCTGTTTTAGACAACTGAAAGAAAGTCATGTATTTATGTTTTAGACAACTGAAAGAAAGTAATGTATTTCTGTTTTAGACAACTGAAAGAAAGTCATATATTTCTGTTTTAGACAACTGAAAGAAAGTAATATATTTCTGTTTTAGACAACTGAAAGAAAGTCGTGTATTTCTGTTTTAGACAACTGAAAGAAAGTCATATATTTCTGTTTTAGACAACTGAAAGAAAGTAATATATTTCTGTTTTAGACAACTGAAAGAAAAAAATGTATTTCTGTTTTAGACAACTGAAAAAAAGTCATATATTTCTGTTTTAGACAACTGAAAGAAAGTAATGTATTTCTGTTTTAGACAACTGAAAGAAAGTCATATATTTCTGTTTTAGACAACTGAAAGAAAGTCATATATTTCTGTTTTAGACAACTGAAAGAAAGTCATGTATTTCTGTTTTAGACAACTGAAAGAAAGTAATGTATTTCTGTTTTAGACAACTGAAAGAAAGTCATATATTTCTGTTTTAGACAACTGAAAGAAAGTAATATATTTCTGTTTTAGACAACTGAAAGAAAGTCGTGTATTTCTGTTTTAGACAACTGAAAGAAAGTCATATATTTCTGTTTTAGACAACTGAAAGAAAGTAATATATTTCTGTTTTAGACAACCGAAAGAAAGTCATATATTTCTGTTTTAGACAACTGAAAGAAAGTCGTGTATTTCTGTTTTAGACAACTGAAAGAAAGTAATGTATTTCTGTTTAAGACAACTGAAAGAAAGTCATATATTTCTGTTTTAGACAACTGAAAGAAAGTCATATATTTCTGTTTTAGACAACTGAAAGAAAGTCATATATTTCTGTTTTAGACAACTGAAAGAAAGTCATGTATTTCTGTTTTAGACAACTGAAAGAAAGTAATATATTTCTGTTTTAGACAACTGAAAGAAAGTAATGTATTTCTGTTTTAGACAACTGAAAGAAAGTCGTGTATTTCTGTTTTAGACAACTGAAAGAAAGTAATGTATTTCTGTTTTAGACAACTGAAAGAAAGTCATATATTTCTGTTTTAGACAACTGAAAGAAAGTCATATATTTCTGTTTTAGACAACTGAAAGAAAGTCATATATTTCTGTTTTAGACAACTGAAAGAAAGTCATGTATTTCTGTTTTAGACAACTGAAAGAAAGTCGTGTATTTCTGTTTTAGACAACTGAAAGAAAGTAATGTATTTCTGTTTTAGACAACTGAAAGAAAGTCATATATTTCTGTTTTAGACAACTGAAAGAAAGTCATATATTTCTGTTTTAGACAACTGAAAGAAAGTCATATATTTCTGTTTTAGACAACTGAAAGAAAGTCATGTATTTCTGTTTTAGACAACTGAAAGAAAGTAATATATTTCTGTTTTAGACAACTGAAAGAAAGTAATGTATTTCTGTTTTAGACAACTGAAAGAAAGTCGTGTATTTCTGTTTTAGACAACTGAAAGAAAGTAATGTATTTCTGTTTTAGACAACTGAAAGAAAGTCATATATTTCTGTTTTAGACAACTGAAAGAAAGTCATATATTTCTGTTTTAGACAACTGAAAGAAAGTCATATATTTTGGTTTTAGACAACTGAAAGAAAGTCATGTATTTCTGTTTTAGACAACTGAAAGAAAGTAATGTATTTCTGTTTTAGACAACTGAAAGAAAGTAATGTATTTCTGTTTTAGACAACTGAAAGAAAGTAATATATTTCTGTTTTAGACAACTGAAAGAAAGTAATATATTTCTGTTTTAGACAACTGAAAGAAAGTCGTGTATTTCTGTTTTAGACAACTGAAAGAAAGTCATATATTTCTGTTTTAGACAACTGAAAGAAAGTCATGTAATTCTGTTTTAGACAACTGAAAAAAAGTGATGTATTTCTGTTTTAGATAACTGAAAGAAAGTCATATATTTCTGTTTTAGACAACTGAAAGAAAATCATATATTTCTGTTTTAGACAACTGAAAGAAAGTCATATATTTCTGTTTTAGACAACTGAAAGAAAGTCATGTATTTCTGTTTTAGACAACTGAAAGAAAGTCATGTATTTCTGTTTTAGACAACTGAAAGAAAGTAATGTATTTCTGTTTTAGACAACTGAAAGAAAGTAATGTATTTCTGTTTTAGACAACTGAAAGAAAGTCATATATTTCTGTTTTAGACAACTGAAAGAAAGTCATATATTTCTGTTTTAGACAACTAAAAGAAAGTCATATATTTTGGTTTTAGACAACTGAAAGAAAGTCATGTATTTCTGTTTTAGACAACTGAAAGAAAGTAATGTATTTCTGTTTTAGACAACTGAAAGAAAGTAATGTATTTCTGTTTTAGACAACTGAAAGAAAGTAATATATTTCTGTTTTAGACAACTGAAAGAACGTAATATATTTCTGTTTTAGACAACTGAAAGAAAGTCGTGTATTTCTGTTTTAGACAACTGAAAGAAAGTCATATATTTCTGTTTTAGACAACTGAAAGAAAGTCATGTAATTCTGTTTTAGACAACTGAAAGAAAGTGATGTATTTCTGTTTTAGACAACTGAAAGAAAGTCATATATTTCTGTTTTAGACAACTGAAAGAAAGTCATATATTTCTGTTTTAGACAACTGAAAGAAAGTCATATATTTCTGTTTTAGACAACTGAAAGAAAGTCATGTATTTCTGTTTTAGACAACTGAAAGAAAGTAATGTATTTCTGTTTTAGACAACTGAAAGAAAGTAATGTATTTCTGTTTTAGACAACTGAAAGAAAGTAATATATTTCTGTTTTAGACAACTGAAAGAAAGTAATATATTTCTGTTTTAGACAACTGAAAGAAAGTCGTGTATTTCTGTTTTAGACAACTGAAAGAAAGTCATATATTTCTGTTTTAGACAACTGAAAGAAAGTCATGTATTTCTGTTTTAGACAACTGAAAGAAAGTAATGTATTTCTGTTTTAGACAACTGAAAGAAAGTAATGTATTTCTGTTTTAGACAACTGAAAGAAAGTAATGTATTTCTGTTTTAGACAACTGAAAGAAAGTAATGTATTTCTGTTTTAGACAACTGAAAGAAAGTAATATATTTCTGTTTTAGACAACTGAAAGAAAGTAATATATTTCTGTTTTAGACAACTGAAAGAAAGTCATATATTTTTGTTTTAGACAACTGAAAGAAAGTAATATATTTCTGTTTTAGACAACTGAAAGAAAGTCATGTATTTCTGTTTTAGACAACTGAAAGAAAGTCATGTATTTCTGTTTTAGACATCTGAAAGAAAGTCATGTATTTCTGTTTTAGACAACTGAAAGAAAGTCATATATTTCTGTTTTAGACAACTGAAAGAAAGTCATATATTTCTGTTTTAGACAACTGAAAGAAAGTAATGTATTTCTGTTCTAGACAACTGAAAGAAAGTCATGTATTTCTGTTTTAGACAACTGAAAGAAAGTAATATATTTCTGTTTTAGACAACTGAAAGAAAGTCGTGTATTTCTGTTTTAGACAACTGAAAGAAAGTCATGTATTTCTGTTTTAGACAACTGAAAGAAAGTAATGTATTTCTGTTTTAGACAACTGAAAGAAAGTCATATATTTCTGTTTTAGACAACTGAAAGAAAGTCATGTATTTCTGTTTTAGACAACTGAAAGAAAGTCATATATTTCTGTTTTAGACAACTGAAAGAAAGTCATATATTTCTGTTTTAGACAACTGAAAGAAAGTAATGTATTTCTGTTTTAGACAACTGAAAGAAAGTCATATATTTCTGTTTTAGACAACTGAAAGAAAGTCATGTATTTCTGTTTTAGACAACTGAAAGAAAGTAATGTATTTCTGTTTTAGACAACTGAAAGAAAGTCATATATTTCTGTTTTAGACAACTGAAAGAAAGTAATATATTTCTGTTTTAGACAACTGAAAGAAAGTCGTGTATTTCTGTTTTAGACAACTGAAAGAAAGTCATATATTTCTGTTTTAGACAACTGAAAGAAAGTAATATATTTCTGTTTTAGACAACTGAAAGAAAGTAATGTATTTCTGTTTTAGACAACTGAAAGAAAGTCATATATTTCTGTTTTAGACAACTGAAAGAAAGTCATGTATTTCTGTTTTAGACAACTGAAAGAAAGTCATATATTTCTGTTTTAGACAACTGAAAGAAAGTCATATATTTCTGTTTTAGACAACTGAAAGAAAGTCATGTATTTCTGTTTTAGACAACTGAAAGAAAGTAATGTATTTCTGTTTTAGACAACTGAAAGAAAGTCATATATTTCTGTTTTAGACAACTGAAAGAAAGTAATATATTTCTGTTTTAGACAACTGAAAGAAAGTCGTGTATTTCTGTTTTAGACAACTGAAAGAAAGTCATATATTTCTGTTTTAGACAACTGAAAGAAAGTAATATATTTCTGTTTTAGACAACTGAAAGAAAGTAATGTATTTCTGTTTTAGACAACTGAAAGAAAGTCATATATTTCTGTTTTAGACAACTGAAAGAAAGTAATGTATTTCTGTTTTAGACAACTGAAAGAAAGTCATATATTTCTGTTTTAGACAACTGAAAGAAAGTCATATATTTCTTTTTTAGACAACTGAAAGAAAGTCATGTATTTCTGTTTTAGACAACTGAAAGAAAGTAATGTATTTCTGTTTTAGACAACTGAAAGAAAGTCATATATTTCTGTTTTAGACAACTGAAAGAAAGTAATATATTTCTGTTTTAGACAACTGAAAGAAAGTCGTGTATCTCTGTTTTAGACAACTGAAAGAAAGTCATGTATTTCTGTTTTAGAAAACTGAAAGAAAGTAATATATTTCTGTTTTAGACAACTGAAAGAAAGTAATGTATTTCTGTTTTAGACAACTGAAAGAAAGTCATATATTTCTGTTTTAGACAACTGAAAGAAAGTAATGTATTTCTGTTTTAGACAACTGAAAGAAAGTCATATATTTCTGTTTTAGACAACTGAAAGAAAGTCGTGTATTTCTGTTTTAGACAACTGAAAGAAAGTAATGTATTTCAGTTTTAGACAACTGAAAGAAAGTCATATATTTCTGTTTTAGACAACTGAAAGAAAGTCATATATTTCTGTTTTAGACAACTGAAAGAAAGTCATATATTTCTGTTTTAGACAACTGAAAGAAAGTCATGTATTTCTGTTTTAGACAACTGAAAGAAAGTCATGTATTTCTGTTTTAGACAACTGAAAGAAAGTCGTGTATTTCTGTTTTAGACAACTGAAAGAAAGTAATGTATTTCTGTTTTAGACAACTGAAAGAAAGTCATATATTTCTGTTTTAGACAACTGAAAGAAAGTCCTATATTTCTGTTTTAGACAACTGAAAGAAAGTCATATATTTCTGTTTTAGACAACTGAAAGAAAGTCAGGTATTTCTGTTTTAGACAACTGAAAGAAAGTAATATATTTCTGTTTTAGACAACTGAAAGAAAGTAATGTATTTCTGTTTTAGACAACTGAAAGAAAGTAATGTATTTCTGTTTTAGACAACTGAAAGAAAGTCGTGTATTTCTGTTTTAGACAACTGAAAGAAAGTAATGTATTTCTGTTTTAGACAACTGAAAGAAAGTCATATATTTCTGTTTTAGACAACTGAAAGAAAGTCATATATTTCTGTTTTAGACAACTGAAAGAAAGTCATGTATTTCTGTTTTAGACAACTGAAAGAAAGTAATGTATTTCTGTTTTAGACAACTGAAAGAAAGTAATGTATTTCTGTTTTAGACAACTGAAAGAAAGTAATATATTTCTGTTTTAGACAACTGAAAGAAAGTAATATATTTCTGTTTTAGACAACTGAAAGAAAGTCGTGTATTTCTGTTTTAGACAACTGAAAGAAAGTCATATATTTCTGTTTTAGACAACTGAAAGAAAGTCATGTAATTCTGTTTTAGACAACTGAAAGAAAGTGATGTATTTCTGTTTTAGACAACTGAAAGAAAGTCATATATTTCTGTTTTAGACAACCGAAAGAAAGTCATATATTTCTGTTTTAGACAACTGAAAGAAAGTCATATATTTCTGTTTTAGACAACTGAAAGAAAGTCATGTATTTCTGTTTTAGACAACTGAAAGAAAGTCATGTATTTCTGTTTTAGACAACTGAAAGAAAGTAATGTATTTCTGTTTTAGACAACTGAAAGAAAGTAATATATTTCTGTTTTAGACAACTGAAAGAAAGTAATATATTTCTGTTTTAGACAACTGAAAGAAAGTCGTGTATTTCTGTTTTAGACAACTGAAAGAAAGTCATATATTTCTGTTTTAGATAACTGAAAGAAAGTCATGTATTTCTGTTTTAGACAACTGAAAGAAAGTAATGTATTTCTGTTTTAGACAACTGAAAGAAAGTAATGTATTTCTGTTTTAGACAACTGAAAGAAAGTAATGTATTTCTGTTTTAGACAACTGAAAGAAAGTAATGTATTTCTGTTTTAGACAACTGAAAGAAAGTAATATATTTCTGTTTTAGACAACTGAAAGATAGTAATATATTTCTGTTTTAGACAACTGAAAGAAAGTTATATATTTCTGTTTTAGACAACTGAAAGAAAGTCATATATTTCTGTTTTAGACAACTGAAAGAAAGTCATGTATTTCTGTTTTAGACAACTGAAAGAAAGTCATGTATTTCTGTTTTAGACAACTGAAAGAAAGTCATGTATTTCTGTTTTAGACAACTGAAAGAAAGTCATATATTTCTGTTTTAGACAACTGAAAGAAAGTCATATATTTCTGTTTTAGACAACTGAAAGAAAGTAATGTATTTCTGTTTTAGACAACTGAAAGAAAGTCATATATTTCTGTTTTAGACAACTGAAAGAAAGTCATATATTTCTGTTTTAGACAACTGAAAGAAAGTCATATATTTCTGTTTTAGACAACTGAAAGAAAGTAATGTATTTCTGTTTTAGACAACTGAAAGAAAGTCATATATTTCTGTTTTAGACAACTGAAAGAAAGTCATATATTTCTGTTTTAGACAACTGAAAGAAAGTCATGTATTTCTGTTTTAGACAACTGAAAGAAAGTCATATATTTCTGTTTTTGACAACTGAAAGAAAGTAATATATTTCTGTTTTAGACAACTGAAAGAAAGTAATATATTTCTGTTTTAGACAACTGAAAGAAAGTCGTGTATTTCTGTTTTAGACAACTGAAAGAAAGTCATATATTTCTGTTTTAGACAACTGAAAGAAAGTCATGTAATTCTGTTTTAGACAACTGAAAGAAAGTGATGTATTTCTGTTTTAGACAACTGAAAGAAAGTCATATATTTCTGTTTTAGACAACCGAAAGAAAGTCATATATTTCTGTTTTAGACAACTGAAAGAAAGTCATATATTTCTGTTTTAGACAACTGAAAGAAAGTCATGTATTTCTGTTTTAGACAACTGAAAGAAAGTCATGTATTTCTGTTTTAGACAACTGAAAGAAAGTCATATATTTCTGTTTTAGACAACTGAAAGAAAGTCATGTATTTCTGTTTTAGACAACTGAAAGAAAGTCATGTATTTCTGTTTTAGACAACTGAAAGAAAGTAATGTATTTCTGTTTTAGACAACTGAAAGAAAGTAATATATTTCTGTTTTAGACAACTGAAAGAAAGTAATATATTTCTGTTTTAGACAACTGAAAGAAAGTCGTGTATTTCTGTTTTAGACAACTGAAAGAAAGTCATATATTTCTGTTTTAGATAACTGAAAGAAAGTCATGTATTTCTGTTTTAGACAACTGAAAGAAAGTAATGTATTTCTGTTTTAGACAACTGAAAGAAAGTAATGTATTTCTGTTTTAGACAACTGAAAGAAAGTAATGTATTTCTGTTTTAGACAACTGAAAGAAAGTAATGTATTTCTGTTTTAGACAACTGAAAGAAAGTAATATATTTCTGTTTTAGACAACTGAAAGATAGTAATATATTTCTGTTTTAGACAACTGAAAGAAAGTTATATATTTCTGTTTTAGACAACTGAAAGAAAGTCATATATTTCTGTTTTAGACAACTGAAAGAAAGTCATGTATTTCTGTTTTAGACAACTGAAAGAAAGTCATGTATTTCTGTTTTAGACAACTGAAAGAAAGTCATGTATTTCTGTTTTAGACAACTGAAAGAAAGTCATATATTTCTGTTTTAGACAACTGAAAGAAAGTCATATATTTCTGTTTTAGACAACTGAAAGAAAGTAATGTATTTCTGTTTTAGACAACTGAAAGAAAGTCATATATTTCTGTTTTAGACAACTGAAAGAAAGTCATATATTTCTGTTTTAGACAACTGAAAGAAAGTCATATATTTCTGTTTTAGACAACTGAAAGAAAGTAATGTATTTCTGTTTTAGACAACTGAAAGAAAGTCATATATTTCTGTTTTAGACAACTGAAAGAAAGTCATATATTTCTGTTTTAGACAACTGAAAGAAAGTCATGTATTTCTGTTTTAGACAACTGAAAGAAAGTCATATATTTCTGTTTTAGACAACTGAAAGAAAGTAATATATTTCTGTTTTAGACAACTGAAAGAAAGTAATATATTTCTGTTTTAGACAACTGAAAGAAAGTCATGTTTTTCTGTTTTAGACAACTGAAAGAAAGTCGAGTATTTCTGTTTTAGACAACTGAAAGAAAGTCATATATTTCTGTTTTAGACAACTGAAAGAAAGTCATGTATTTCTGTTTTAGACAACTGAAAGAAAGTCATGTATTTCTGTTTTAGACAACTAAAAGAAAGTCGTGTATTTCTGTTTTATCAAGCTGAAATAAAGTAATGTCATTCATTTATGTTTTATCCAGCTGAAAGAAAGTCATGTTTTTCTGTTTTATCAAGCTGAAAGAAAGTAAAGTCATTTATTTCTGTTTTAGCCAGCTGAAAGAAAGTCATGTTTTTCTGTTTTAGACAAATGAAAGAAAGTCGTGTATTTCTGTTTTAGACAACTGAAAGAAAGTCATGTATTTCTGTTTTAGACAACTGAAAGAAAGTCATGTATTTCTGTTTTAGACAACTGAAAGAAAGTCATGTATTTCTGTTTTAGACAACTGAAAGAAAGTCGTGTATTTCTGTTTTATCAAGCTGAAATAAAGTAATGTCATTCATTTATGTTTTAGCCAGCTGAAAGAAAGTCATGTTTTTCTGTTTTATCAAGCTGAAAGAAAGTAAAGTCATTTATTTCTGTTTTAGCCAGCTGAAAGAAAGTTATGTTTTTCTGTTTTAGACAACTGAAAGAAAGTCGTGTATTTCTGTTTTAGACAACTGAAAGAAAGTCATGTATTTCTGTTTTAGACAACTGAAAGAAAGTCATGTATTTCTGTTTTAGACAACTGAAAGAAAGTCGTGTATTTCTGTTTTATCAAGCTGAAATAAAGTAATGTCATTCATTTATGTTTTAGCCAGCTGAAAGAAAGTCATGTTTTTCTGTTTTATCAAGCTGAAAGAAAGTAAAGTCATTTATTTCTGTTTTAGCCAGCTGAAAGAAAGTCATGTTTTTCTGTTTTAGACAACTGAAAGAAAGTCGTGTATTTCTGTTTTAGACAACTGAAAGAAAGTCATGTATTTCTGTTTTAGACAACTGAAAGAAAGTCATGTATTTCTGTTTTAGACAACTGAAAGAAAGTCATGTATTTCTTTTTTAGACAACTGAAAGAAAGTCATGTATTTCTGTTTTAGACAACTGAAAGAAAGTCGTGTATTTCTGTTTTATCAAGCTGAAATAAAGTAATGTCATTCATTTATGTTTTAGCCAGCTGAAAGAAAGTCATGTTTTTCTGTTTTATCAAGCTGAAAGAAAGTAAAGTCATTTATTTCTGTTTTAGCCAGCTGAAAGAAAGTCATGTTTTTCTGTTTTAGACAACTGAAAGAAAGTCATATATTTCTGTTTTAGACAACTGAAAGAAAGTCATGTATTTCTGTTTTAGACAACTGAAAGAAAGTAATGTATTTCTGTTTTAGACAACTGAAAGAAAGTCATATATTTCTGTTTTAGACAACTGAAAGAAAGTAATATATTTCTGTTTTAGACAACTGAAAGAAAGTCGTGTATTTCTGTTTTAGACAACTGAAAGAAAGTAATATATTTCTGTTTTAGACAACTGAAAGAAAGTAATATATTTCTGTTTTAGACAACTGAAAGAAAGTAATGTATTTCTGTTTTAGACAACTGAAAGAAAGTCATATATTTCTGTTTTAGACAACTGAAAGAAAGTAATGTATTTCTGTTTTAGACAACTGAAAGAAAGTCATATATTTCTGTTTTAGACAACTGAAAGAAAGTCATATATTTCTGTTTTAGACAACTGAAAGAAAGTCATGTATTTCTGTTTTAGACGACTGAAAGAAAGTAATGTATTTCTGTTTTAGACAACTGAAAGAAAGTCATATATTTCTGTTTTAGACAACTGAAAGAAAGTAATATATTTCTGTTTTAGACAACTGAAAGAAAGTCGTGTATTTCTGTTTTAGACAACTGAAAGAAAGTCATATATTTCTGTTTTAGACAACTGAAAGAAAGTAATATATTTCTGTTTTAGACAACTGAAAGAAAGTAATGTATTTCTGTTTTAGACAACTGAAAGAAAGTCATATATTTCTGTTTTAGACAACTGAAAGAAAGTAATGTATTTCTGTTTTAGACAACTGAAAGAAAGTCATATATTTCTGTTTTAGACAACTGAAAGAAAGTCATGTATTTCTGTTTTAGACAACTGAAAGAAAGTAATATATTTCTGTTTTAGACAACTGAAAGAAAGTAATGTATTTCTGTTTTAGACAACTGAAAGAAAGTCGTGTATTTCTGTTTTAGACAACTGAAAGAAAGTAATGTATTTCTGTTTTAGACAACTGAAAGAAAGTCATATATTTCTGTTTTAGACAACTGAAAGAAAGACATATATTTTTGTTTTAGACAACTGAAAGAAAGTCATGTATTTCTGTTTTAGACAACTGAAAGAAAGTCGTGTATTTCTGTTTTAGACAACTGAAAGAAAGTAATGTATTTCTGTTTTAGACAACTGAAAGAAAGTCATATATTTCTGTTTTAGACAACTGAAAGAAAGTCATATATTTCTGTTTTAGACAACTGAAAGAAAGTCGTGTATTTCTGTTTTAGACAACTGAAAGAAAGTCATGTATTTCTGTTTTAGACAACTGAAAGAAAGTAATATATTTCTGTTTTAGACAACTGAAAGAAAGTAATGTATTTCTGTTTTAGACAACTGAAAGAAAGTCGTGTATTTCTGTTTTAGACAACTGAAAGAAAGTAATGTATTTCTGTTTTAGACAACTGAAAGAAAGTCATATATTTCTGTTTTAGACAACTGAAAGAAAGTCATATATTTCTGTTTTAGACAACTGAAAGAAAGTCATATATTTCTGTTTTAGACAACTGAAAGAAAGTCATGTATTTCTGTTTTAGACAACTGAAAGAAAGTAATGTATTTCTGTTTTAGACAACTGAAAGAAAGTAATGTATTTCTGTTTTAGACAACTGAAAGAAAGTAATATATTTCTGTTTTAGACAACTGAAAGAAAGTAATATATTTCTGTTTTAGACAACTGAAAGAAAGTCGTGTATTTCTGTTTTAGACAACTGAAAGAAAGTCATATATTTCTGTTTTAGACAACTGAAAGAAAGTCATGTAATTCTGTTTTAGACAACTGAAAGAAAGTAATGTATTTCTGTTTTAGACAACTGAAAGAAAGTCATATATTTCTGTTTTAGACAACTGAAAGAAAGTCATATATTTCTGTTTTAGACAACTGAAAGAAAGTCATATATTTCTGTTTTAGACAACTGAAAGAAAGTCATGTATTTCTGTTTTAGACAACTAAAAGAAAGTAATGTATTTCTGTTTTAGACAACTGAAAGAAAGTAATGTATTTCTGTTTTAGACAACTGAAAGAAAGTAATATATTTCTGTTTTAGACAACTGAAAGAAAGTCATATATTTATGTTTTAGACAACTGAAAGAAAGTCGTGTATTTCTGTTTTAGACAACTGAAAGAAAGTCATATAGTTCTGTTTTAGACAACTGAAAGAAAGTAATGTATTTCTGTTTTAGACAACTGAAAGAAAGTCATGTATTTCTGTTTTAGACAACTGAAAGAAAGTAATGTATTTCTGTTTTAGACAACTGAAAGAAAGTAATGTATTTCTGTTTTAGACAACTGAAAGAAAGTAATATATTTCTGTTTTAGACAACTGAAAGAAAGTCATATATTTCTGTTTTAGACAACTGAAAGAAAGTCATATATTTCTGTTTTAGACAACTGAAAGAAAGTAATATATTTCTGTTTTAGACAACTGAAAGAAAGTCATGTATTTTTGTTTTAGACAACTGAAAGAAAGTCATGTATTTCTGTTTTAGACAACTGAAAGAAAGTCATGTATTTCTGTTTTAGACAACTGAAAGAAAGTCATATATTTCTGTTTTAGACAACTGAAAGAAAGTCATATATTTCTGTTTTAGACAACTGAAAGAAAGTAATGTATTTCTGTTTTAGACAACTGAAAGAAAGTCATATATTTCTGTTTCAGACAACTGAAAGAAAGTCATGTATTTCTGTTTTAGACAACTGAAAGAAAGTCATATATTTCTGTTTTAGACAACTGAAAGAAAGTCATATATTTCTGTTTTAGACAACTGAAAGAAAGTAATGTATTTCTGTTTTAGCCAGCTGAAAGAAAGTCATGTTTTTCTGTTTTATCAAGCTGAAAGAAAGTAAAGTCATTTATTTCTGTTTTAGCCAGCTGAAAGAAAGTCATGTTTTTCTGTTTTAGACAAATGAAAGAAAGTCGTGTATTTCTGTTTTAGACAACTGAAAGAAAGTCATGTATTTCTGTTTTAGACAACTGAAAGAAAGTCATGTATTTCTGTTTTAGACAACTGAAAGAAAGTCATGTATTTCTGTTTTAGACAACTGAAAGAAAGTCGTGTATTTCTGTTTTATCAAGCTGAAATAAAGTAATGTCATTCATTTATGTTTTAGCCAGCTGAAAGAAAGTCATGTTTTTCTGTTTTATCAAGCTGAAAGAAAGTAAAGTCATTTATTTCTGTTTTAGCCAGCTGAAAGAAAGTTATGTTTTTCTGTTTTAGACAACTGAAAGAAAGTCGTGTATTTCTGTTTTAGACAACTGAAAGAAAGTCATGTATTTCTGTTTTAGACAACTGAAAGAAAGTCATGTATTTCTGTTTTAGACAACTAAAAGAAAGTCGTGTATTTCTGTTTTATCAAGCTGAAATAAAGTAAAGTCATTTATTTCTGTTTTAGCCAGCTGAAAGAAAGTCATGTTTTTCTGTTTTAGACAACTGAAAGAAAGTCGTGTATTTCTGTTTTAGACAACTGAAAGAAAGTCATGTATTTCTGTTTTAGACAACTGAAAGAAAGTCATGTATTTCTGTTTTATACAACTGAAAGAAAGTCATGTATTTCTGTTTTAGACAACTGAAAGAAAGTCGTGTATTTCTGTTTTATCAAGCTGAAATAAAGTAATGTCATTCATTTATGTTTTAGCCAGCTGAAAGAAAGTCATGTTTTTCTGTTTTATCAAGCTGAAAGAAAGTAAAGTCATTTATTTCTGTTTTAGCCAGCTGAAAGAAAGTCATGTTTTTCTGTTTTAGACAACTGAAAGAAAGTCGTGTATTTCTGTTTTAGACAACTGAAAGAAAGTCATGTATTTCTGGTTTAGACAACTGAAAGAAAGTCATGTATTTCTGTTTTAGACAACTGAAAGAAAGTCGTGTATTTCTGTTTTATCAAGCTGAAATAAAGTAATGTCATTCATTTATGTTTTAGCCAGCTGAAAGAAAGTCATGTTTTTCTGTTTTATCAAGCTGAAAGAAAGTAAAGTCATTTATTTCTGTTTTAGCCAGCTGAAAGAAAGTCATGTTTTTCTGTTTTAGACAACTGAAAGAAAGTCGTGTATTTCTGTTTTAGACAACTGAAAGAAAGATATGTATTTCTGTTTTAGACAACTGAAAGAAAGTCATGTATTTCTGTTTTAGACAACTGAAAGAAAGTCGTGTATTTCTGTTTTATCAAGCTGAAATAAAGTAATGTCATTCATTTATGTTTTAGCCAGCTGAAAGAAAGTCATGTTTTTCTGTTTTATCAAGCTGAAAGAAAGTAAAGTCATTTATTTCTGTTTTAGCCAGCTGAAAGAAAGTCATGTTTCTCTGTTTTAGACAACTGAAAGAAAGTCGTGTATTTCTGTTTTAGACAACTGAAAGAAAGTCATGTATTTCTGTTTTAGACAACTGAAAGAAAGTCATGTATTTCTGTTTTAGACAACTGAAAGAAAGTCGTGTATTTCTGTTTTATCAAGCTGAAATAAAGTAATGTCATTCATTTATGTTTTAGCCAGCTGAAAGAAAGTCATGTTTTTCTGTTTTATCAAGCTGAAAGAAAGTAAAGTCATTTATTTCTGTTTTAGCCAGCTGAAAGAAAGTCATGTTTTTCTGTTTTAGACAACTTAAAGAAAGTCGTGTATTTATGTTTTAGCCAGCTGAAAGAAAGTAATGTTTTTATGTTTTATCAAGCTGAAAGAAAGTAAAGTCATTTATTTCTGTTTTAGCCAGCTGAAAGAAAGTCATGTTTTTCTGTTTTATCAATCTGAAAGAAAGTCATGTTTTTCTGTTTTATCAATCTGAAAGAAAGTCATATATTTCTGTTTTATCAAGTTGAAATAAAGTAAAGTCATTCATTTCTGTTTTAGCCAGCTGAAAGAAAGTCATGTTTTTCTGTTTTATCAATCTGAAAGAAAGTCATGTTTTTCTGTTTTATCAAGGTGAAAGAAATTAATGTTTTTCTGTTTTATCAAGGTGAAAGAAAGTCAAGTTTTTCTGTTTTATCAATCTGAAAGAAAGTAATGTTTTTCTGTTTTATCAAGCTGAAAGAAAGTCATGTTTTTCTGTCTTTTTTTAAGCTGAGAGAAAGTCATGTTTTTCTGTCTTTTTTCAAGCTGAGAGAAAGTTCTGTTTTTTGTTTTATCAGCTTAAAGAAAGTCATTTTTTCTGTTTTAGTCAGCTGAAAGAAAGTCATATTTCTGGGGTTTTTTTCAAGCTGAAAGAAAGTCATGTATCTTTTATTTAGCCAGCTGAAAGAAAGTCATATATTTCAGTTTTATCAAGCTGAAGTAAAGTAATCCATTTCTGTTTTAGCCAGCTGAATAAAAGTCAAGTATTTCTGTTTAGCTAATGTTACTAACAGTGTAACCTGATTCTTTATTAGGTTTACTACTTCACTTGTAGGATATGGTATTATCCTTGGCGTCACTAACTTGGCTGGCAACATCTACATCAACATGTTATTGGTGGAAGTGGTGGAAATACCTTTCATTCTGGTCACATGTTACTTCAACAACTGGTAAGTAACTTACTCCTACAAGCTCAGTGTGAGATTATTAATACCTTTCATTTTGGTCAAATTTTATTTTAACATCTGGTAACCATCTCTTACAATCTGAGTCTGAGTTTACAGTTTACAATAGGACAAGGTGCTAGGAAACGTGAATACATAAGTTAACTCTACTAATAACTAGAAGACATGCAATATCAACACAATATCAACACAATATCAACACAATATCAACACAATATCAACACAATATCAACACAATATCAACACAATATCAACACAATATCAACACAATATCAACACAATATCAACACAATATCAACACAATATCAACACAATATCAACACAATATCAACACAATATCAACACAATATCAACACAATATCAACACAATATCAACACAATATCAACACAATATCAACACAATATCAACACAATATCAACACAATATCAACACAATATCAACACAATATCAACACAATATCAACACAATATCAACACAATATCAACACAATATTCACAGTCGAAAGTAGAACTTAGTAGCATGTGGATAGGAATTAACGTTTTGGAAGTTATAAGGGTGAAAAGGTTCAATGTTTTGGAAGTTATAAGGGTGAAAAGGTTCAATGTTTTGGAAGTTATAAGGGTGAAAAGGTTCAATGTTTTGGAAGTTATAAGGGTGAAAAGGTTCAATGTTTTGGAAGTTATAAGGGTGAAAAGGTTCAATGTTTTGGAAGTTAAAAGGGTGAAAAGGTTCAATGTTTTGGAAGTTATAAGGGTGAAAAGGTTCAATGTTTTGGAAGTTATAAGGGTGAAAAGGTTCAATGTTTTGGAAGTTATAAGGGTGAAAAGGTTCAATGTTTTGGAAGTTATAAGGGTGAAAAGGTTCAATGTTTTGGAAGTTATAAGGGTGAAAAGGTTCAATGTTTTGGAAGTTATAAGGGTGAAAAGGTTCAATGTATAAGTAATTCTATGTGCACCGACTGCGGCGCCCTTAGTATGGGTGGGCACTACAAGAAGAGGGTGTGCCGAAAGTGCCCTGTATCATATAAAATATTTTATCGAATATTGGGAGGGGCGCAAATGAGTGTTTGGCCCCTAATACCCTTGCTTACTGCAACCCTGACTGATTTATCCATTTTAGATTCAGTGAGAAAGTAAAAACTAAAACAATGTTTGGATAAAAGCTAAATATGTTTTCATATTCTTTTTCTTTAAACAACACAATGAGAAGAAAAAATACTACACTGTATTATATAGTTGTTACAACTAAACTGGACCCTTACGACTTAGAAAAGCATTACCCAAACCTTGTTGCGTTATAAGGCACACTTTTTATATATTTGCTTCTTGACTCGCTAACATCACTTTCGCCTTTTCTAATATATATATGTATTTATATATAATATATATATGTGTGTTTATAAAAATATTTATCTGGTGATACATGTAATTAAATTTTTTGTTGTTTATATATAATTTTTTTTCTTTCATAGTATTGGTCGAAGAATGACAGCACTCATTTATTTTAGTTTAAGCACAGTTGCTGGATTACTGGCGCTGATTTTTCATCGTAGGTTTTTCATCCTGTTTTATTTTAAATGAAACAATTAATTAAACATTTAATTAATAAACTTCTTGCTTCTTAATTATTTTATATTGTACACAAATATTTTAAGAACAAGGCGATTCCAAGCCGCGTTCTTTAACGTAAAGTTTGTAGTAAAGGGAAATAATTCATTATATGTTTGTAATCGTGCTGTTTTCCCCAGTTGTCCCCAATTTACCCCACAAAGACACGGGTATTACAATAATGTGCATCAGCTGTAGATCTTTCATTGCTGGTGCCGCCGCTGTATTCATCGTAGTCTCAACAGAAGTTTACCCAACTGTTATAAGGTGAGACAATGACACTAACATCATACCCTTTAGTTCTAAATACCTTCTTGGATTTCAAATGTCAAGTTATATATAGTTTAAACTAACAATTATTATTTAACTATTATTATTATTTGTTTAACAAACCACTACCATCAGGCCAGTATCGGGTGAAGGGATTACATGTAAGGGTACATCGCCACTACAACTATATTTAGCCTTCTCCCTTCCCATGACGGGAGTGTCGCCGTAACGCAGTAAATGAAATGAATGTGATCATAAGATCACGTTGATGAGAATAAAACTATTTGTCTACTGGCATTGTAAAGACCTAACTTCCTTACATTTTTGGTTTGAATTTTGATACCAAGAAATGGTACTGACTAATGTCAATGCACAATTTAATACAAAGTTAACTTTTTTCCCTGACAGAACTCTTGGCTACGGTGCAGCAAATACAGCAGCTAAAGTAGGCGGAGTCTTAGCACCATTTATAATTAACATTGTAAGTTCATAGAGTTATAAAAATTATTTTTCTTATCTTATGAGATTCGGAATAAAAAAAAGGGTTTGTGTGTTACCTCTGGATATATCATGTTGTATATTTTATTATATACAACTAATTTTTCTTCAATTATTAAATATATTTGCTTCAAAACTTGAACTTTAATTTTTTTTAAATCTCCATTTCACGTTATCATTAGTCATTTTGTTGAAAAGAAAATAGAAGAATGATTTAATAAGTTAGAAAATCTTGTCCAACTGTTCTGGCCATTTGAGAACCTTCATATTATTTTTGTACGCAATGTACACTTTCATCATTATATTATACTAGCTTTTCTTTTCCATTTTGACCAATGACTATAATGGTGTGTATTGTTGTAATTGTACAGGAGACTATTCCAACAGTCGCCTACAGTGTTATTACCGCTACTTGCTTCTTCTGTATTCTGGCTGTCTGGTCACTGGAGGAGACCAAAAATCTAGTTATGGAAGACACGCTTCAGAAGTCGCTGTCCAGACAGGCATCAGTTGTTGCAGACGGCCAGTTGAGGGACAAGCCTGGTGCCCAGACCAGGCAGATCTCGCGGTCAAAATCCATCATTGACTTTGACACAGATCTCATCCACCACAAGTCGTACTCGGAGTATGAAGATGGCAGCAGTGATGAGGAGGACGAGGAGGGTGAGACGCCCAATGCCCGAAATAAAAAAGTGGCAGCTTTCAATGAGAAGTCTCCGCTCCTGCGCCAGGGGTTTCCCATGTACAAGCCAGCGGTTGGCGAAACGGACAACGTGACTGCTGGGATAGACAACTTGGCGGCGGAGTCTTCGTTCAATGAAACTCTCCCAGACGGCATTTCAAATGATGCCAGGAGCGTATCACAGAGTCGTCAAGGTGAACGTTCGGAAATACCAGCCGGGGGACAGGATCACCAGCCATCCAACACTGTAATAATTCCCAGAAGACAATCTAAAGGCTCTGACCAATGTCCACCAGAAGTTGCTAATGGTGATGTGAACTCTAGGAGCAACCATTGTGACGTGGCTCAGGTTGCAGCGACTTTTGTACGAGAATATTAATAAATATATCCGATCACAAAAACAACAGAAGGCTTACAGTAATTGTGTCTTTCTTTGATTTGTTTAAATTGCAGCTGTTATACGAATAAATAAAAACTAATTTAGATGTTTGTTTTTTTAAATTGTGATAAAATGTTGCATAACTGCATAGCCATGTACAATTCATTGTTATTAAAATTGACGCATGCTTTTTATGATAAGAATGATTATTATTTGAAATGTTTTTTGATAATTCTATATAATGCCTTATGTCAAATTTCCTCGAAATCTCTCTATTTTATGCAATAATGTATAGTCTGACTCCACTAGCCTCCAATTATATAACAAAGAAATAAGCATTAATTAGTATGAAGGATTCTTTAACAATGTTTTATCTCACGCTTGACTGATTCTGCCCAACACGCTTAAAGACAATTTAAATAAATAGCCTAACTAGCTTATTGCCAGATGCATTTTTGAACACAACATTAGGATTATACAGACCGGTAGACTGGTCTAGAAAACGATGCTTTTTTCTGTGAATGTTAAAACATGCTTTATTAAATGGGTTGCTATTCAATTGAAAGACTTCTGGGCAACGAATCATACATAGATCCTTTAGTTTAAATACTTTTTAATATACCAAATGGTTTTACTGCCATCCTTTCGTGTTATTTAGTCAAGTTAAATTATAGATGTTCTGAAAATAAAAAATGACATTAAACATTGAATGAGTTTAAATGAAAATACAATAAAAACAGATTATCATTGTAAAGCTGTTGAAAAAATAATAACATTAACTAAAATAATAAACAAACTAATAAATGTGAAATAAAAAGATGATTTTAAATTTTAATTAAATGATGACAATGAATGGTGACATAAAATGATGACACGAAATAATGACACAAAATTATGACATGACAAATTTTATTCAATGGTACAATTAATAGCTTAAAAATCCTGAATTAGACTAGTTTAAAATGTTGAATGAAATCTTTTTGTAAAAAATGTGTTGATCTTTGCATCACATTTTTGTTATTGCTTCTCGCTTACATTTAATGTGATATTTGTATTTGACCAATAATTTTATCACTAAGCCATTCCACTGTATGTAACAAATCTTGTTTCTTTATAACGTTGATTAATTTTGTTGACTGTTGTAAATTTCGATGTAATCTTGACTTTGTACATATATTCTTTTGATTGTTTTTGTTTCAATTCCAAACTAAATATTTAAATACAGGGTTCCTTAAACTGTTTAAACATTGTACTTGTATGGGTAGTAACGGTGTTACGAAAGGGCAGTAGTTTCATATATTTATGAACTGAATTTCACAGTAAGGTTCACATGATTCATGAACAATGGCATGTAGGGTTGATGACTCTAGCGGACGAAATTTAATCCACGTATTCTAATTAAATGCCAGTCTCATACGTTCTTATATACAGTACTGCCATTCATTTCGATACCATTTCACGTGAAATGTTGTTTAAGACAAACAAAAATTTAAATAATATTAGAGTGCTTATATTTTGATGTAGATAGATGTAATAATGTTGTTATCTTTTCTTACTTTATAAGCATATATGTGTTTGCAATATTTATTTACAAATCTAATTTTAAACCAAGACAAAAACAAACACCGCCTACAGTAAGAGTACTTTCCCCTTGCTAGTCGTGTTTATAATTGATGCTTTCAATCGTGTGGCTGATATCGGCTGACCACGAAGCTGCTGCACCAATCAGATTGTTCCTGCAGCATATCTAATTATATAAACCATGGGCCATTGATTTGTCTATTTTTAGCTAGCGGGTGTGAAAAAAAAATATTCCGATTAAAAAAAAAGATCCATTGAAAGTAGAATGATAGAATGAAATGAAAACTAGAAAGCACATTATAAATAAAACAAAATAAACAAACACAATACATGACTATTGTAAATGAACACAGTCAATGAACATCATAATTAAATGAACACAGTCAATGAACATCATAATTAAATGAACACAGTCAATGAACATCATAATTAAATGAACACAGTCAATGAACATCATAATTAAATGAACACAGTCAATGAACATCATAATTAAATGAACACAGTCAATGAACATCATAATTAAATGAACACAGTCAATGAACATCATAATTAAACGCCACAAATGGATCCTTTACTTTAAGTTAATTAAAACAGTAATTAAAAACTATTCCATAACCAAAAAAAAACAAACTCAAATCAAATATGCCTTAATGTAAAAACCTATTTTCAGATAAAATACATTTGGTAAAAAACAAATCATACTTTTTTTTTTCCAAAACACCAAGTTACTGTTTTATTAAGTTAAATTTGCAATAATAATTATTATACTTGCCTGTGTCATGAATATTGTTTATAAAGTTAAAATCATAGCAATGAATTATATGTATTTAGTGAATTTGCATTGTTGAGTGTTTCAAACTTAGGTCCTTAATATCAATGTAAGCATACCAATAAGCTGCACTTCTGAAAATCCTCCTAGACCTCTAAGATGTGGACTAATTAAAGTGGCAGATGATTGGTTTTTTATCTTTATTACTGGATGAAAGTGTACCACCAACGTATTTGCCAAAACATAGCTGGCTAAATGCTTCATGGACTTTGAAAAGCTTTGGATCTGAAACCTTGTGTATTATATCCAACATTTTGTTTGTGTGCCTTACCTCCTATATTAACTAAACAAAATTGATGAAATAACTTTTTTGAAATTTAAGATTCCTTTTACCTGAACATTCATCCATTAACTGAAATGATCTTTCTGTTATATAAATATATATTTACTGTAAATCGGCATATAACAAATTTAAAATTCTCTTATGAAAAGCTTTAAGTAAAAACATATAATGTGTCCAATAATGTTTGTTAGTCTGTAATATATATATATATATGCTGTAGATTGAAAAATTATAATAAGACAACTATTTGTCCTAATCTCGGGCCAATTTACATTCAACCTTTCAAGTATGAGACAGCAATATAATTTTATGTTTATCTTCATTAATTTTTCCATTGTGAAGTGAAACCATATTATATTTCATATTATATTAATATACATATGATATGTGTATAGGCGTACAAATTTACCAGTAAAAATATAACGGCCAGTAAGGTATTAAACTCATGTTTTGTTATTCTATTCAATTTATTGTCAAGTAATATATAGCTCAGGATGATTATACAAAAAAAAGGTATGTCATTTTGTATGATACAGATTAATGTATTACATTGTTGTATGCTATTGTCATATGATATTTTGTTATGATATTGTTGTATGATATTGTTCTGAATTCATTTTTTCTCTATTTTATTTTGCATAAATAATACAAAAATAAATTCAGAGAGAAAATAATTTTTCTTTTCCATTCATAAAAATATTTTGGTTTTGTATCTGTGTATATCTCTGTGACAGTTCTATTGCGTCAGCTCCATTGGCTTCCTGTGAAAGCCAGAGTTGAATATAAATTGGCGCTACTTTGCCATCAGTGCCTTTATAACAACGAGATGCCGTCTTATCTCAAGGAACTAATTACACAAAATGTCCCTAAAAAAGAACACTTCTTTCTGCCGACTCCTCGCTTCTGAACATGCCCCGTTTCTCTCTGACGACCGTTGGCCTTAGAGCCTTCTCAATATCCGGTCCGAAGGTGTGGAATCATCTTCCCATTTAACTCAGGCGAACAAGCTCTATTGTTACTTTCAAAAAGAGCTTTAAAAGTCATTTTTTCAATATTTACCTGATAGGAACATGCTTTAGACCCCTACTGTCTTACTTATAGGTTAGGTCGATTAATGCTTCATTTGTTTGATTTGTCCTTTGTTTGTAAAGTTTTAAATAATCATTTAGTTTTATATGTCTTAGCCTGGAGATTATATCCGTGTTCTTAGTTGTAGGCCTATGTTAAATGCGCTCCGAGCTTACCATATGTTTGGTGGCAGCGCTATACAAATATTATGATTATCTTTTCTAACCAGACTCTCTCTCTCACTCGCTTTTTCTTTTTCTCTCTTCATCTCTCACATTCAATCTTTCTATTATTCCCATTATCTATCAAGACCAAACAGCAGGAGAAATGATTATTTGTATACTTTGTGAGGCGATAGCGTATCCATCACGATGTCCAATAAATGTCCTGATCTTGTTATATTCTAGTGAGATTTAAAAATGTATGGCGTTTTGGTGAACGCACAGATTTGAACTCACACTAGCTGGTAGCTCTGACTGTGTGTATACCATTGCCATTATTTCAAGGTGGTGGTAGGGACGACCTTGACACTGATATATTTTTATTACCTTAGATTCTAGTTTGACGTCTGGTTGTGGTGGTTGAATAGTGGTCACGTGAATGCTTAATAAAAGACAGTTGATGTCAAGCTTGGTATAAATGTCAGAAGATCGTAAACATTAGACAGAACATGTCACACGGGAGCTTGTGGATATCATCCAACTCTTAATGACCGATAGTTCATGTAATAAATGCTACATATAAAACATCTGATTTTTAAAGGGGCGGAAGAGGAAATATTGTTTAGAATATGTTTGATGGACAAACAAGGCTAATAGTTAACTTGTTGGTTGTATTTGTGGCTTATCAATAATAGTACCGTGAGATGGTTAGTAGTTGACTCATTTAATGCAGCAATACAAAATTCACATCTTTTACAAGCAATATTTTTTTCCAAAATGTTTTTAGTAAATAATAAATAATTATTTTTTTTAATTATTATAGCTTTCTGTTCATTGAAGTTTAATTTGTCTTTATCTGTAGCTATTGGGAGCCAGTGACGTAGCTAGGGATTTGGGGGCCTGGGGGGACTTGACCTCGTCAGGGGTTCCTGCAAAAAGTTTAAGGACACTCCTTTGGGGGCCCCCCTCAAGTAGGGACCCGGGGGGACTTTCGAATTTGGAACCCCTTCCCCTAGCTACGCCACTGTTAAAAGTATGCAATTTTGTCCCTGGGCAATTAAACTTTTGTATATAAATATATATATATATATATATTAAAGTCTATATATCACAATAATTGATGGAAAAGCCAACAAATACCATTACAATGTCTCGCAGACCAGATCGTTCGTTTCGACATTACACCTAGCGGTAGACGGAAGTGGTTTACAGGCCTATTGACACGTCGAAACGGAAGTGACACTTCTTTAGTTATGGATTACCAATTCTTACAGTAACTTCGAAGTTGTCGTTCCAGCTTTCTCTGAGGTGTAATAATATATGGTAGTCAATACCGGAAGTACGCCGTTCCTTAAAAATCTATTTTCGTCCACAATGGGGCTCAATTTTTTGAATATATTATGAACGAGCTTAAGAAGGACTAAAGTGCAGCTAATATATTATGTAATAACAAATAAAAACACTTTCTTCAAGTTATTTATTACATTGAATACATAAGCCGTCAATGAAATATTTGGAACAATGAAACGTGGCCTTAGACATGCGAAAACCTTCTGCAAATAAAACTGAAAATATAAACTTGATTCCAAGTCAGTAGAAGCCAGATGCGTATATCGGCATGTTCCATGGGGAATATGAGACCCTACACAATAGGGGCCCCCACACAATAGGGGCCCCCACACAATAGGAGACCCCACACAATAGGAGACCCCACACAATAGGGGCCCCCACACAATAGGGGCCCCCACACAATAGGAGACCCCACACAATAGGAGACCCCACACAATAGGGGCCCCCACACAAAAGGGGCCCCCACACATCTCAAAAACACAGCAATGTCGGATGGCAGGGGGCAAGGTTACGAGGGGCCTCCACCATAAATTTGGTCCTTGGGAACAGGGCCTCCACAATCCTAAAACCATGGCCCTGGTACAAGCTGTTATATTTTGGCCAACATGGAGACTTCGTAACTTTGTGCGTTGTTGGTGGATCTCCCTTGTTGTAGAAAGTTCAATACTGACTTGTAAGTAAAATAAAAAAATAAAAACCCATTGATACACCTCACATCAGGACAGTAAGTTGAAAAGAATCATTTGACACGAACTCTGAAATTAAAAGAACATATTTTCTCCCATTTTACGTTCGTTAGAGAAAAATAAAAGTATTTTGATCTTTAAGTTTTTTTTTCGTCAACTAGTTAAAAACTACAAAACAACAATATTTCTCTTTTGTAAAGAAAAATGTAATGAAGACTGGAGAAAAAACAACAACACTAGCAAAAGGAATTTGTAATGATCCTGGTTTGAAGAATGGGTAAAATCTATAGCGATATAATAGTTGGAAATGTTTTCACTGATATTTTATTCTAACATGTTCATGTATGTGTGGGTGTATTTGTGCATGTGTTTATGTGTCTGTGCGTATGTGTATATGTGTGTGTGTATTTGTATGTGAATGTATTTGTGTATGTTTGTGTATGTGTGTGTATGTTTGTATGTGTGTATATGTGTGTGTATTTGTGTATGTGTAATTATTTGTGTATGCTTATGTATGTTTATATGTGTGTGTATGTGTGTATATGTGTGTGTATTTGTGTATGTGTAATTATTTGTGAATGTGTGTATGTTTGTATGTGTGTATATGTGTGCGTATTTGTGTATGTGTATGTATTTGTGTATGCTTGTGTATGTGTGTATGTGTGTGTCTGTGTATGTGTGTATATGTATGTGTATTTGTGTATGTGTATGTATTTGTGTATGCTTATGTATGTTTGTATGTGTGTGTATGTGTGTATATGTGTGTGTATTTGTGTATGTGTATATGTGTGTGTATTTGTGTATGTGTATATGTCTGTATGTGTGTATAATGTGTGCGTATTTGTGTATGTGTATGTATTTGTGTATGCTTGTGTATGTGTGTATGTGTGTGTCTGTGTATGTGTGTATATGTGTGTGTATTTGTGTATGTATGTGTGTATGCTTGTGTATGCGTGTATGTGTTTATGTGTCTATGTGTATGTGTGTGTGTATTTCAATTTAGGAATCATCCATTAATCACGTCGCGCACCTAGGAGACGGAAGGGGAAGTGGTAAAAAAAGCGTAACGATGAGTGATAAGATGCGAGGAATGTTTAAACAATGCAAAAGCACATTTAAAAAATACATATATTCAACAAAACATATAGTTCAACAAAACATATAGTTCAACAAAACATATAGTTCAACAAAACATATAGTTCAACAAAACATATAGTTCAACAAAACATATAGTTCGACAAAACATACAGTTCGACAAAACATATAGTTCGACAAAACATATAGTTCAACAAAACATATAGTTCAACAAAACATATAGTTCAACAAAACATATAGTTCAACAAAACATATAGATCAACAAAATATAAGTTCAACAAAACATATAGTTCAACAAAACATATAGTTAAAAAAAAACATATAGTTCAACCTTATAGTTCAACAAAACATATAGTTCAACAAAACATATAGTTCAACAAAACATATAGTTCAACAAAACATATATTCAACAAACATATAGTTCAACAAAACATATAGTTCTCAACAAAACATTAGTTCAACACATACACATATAATCTACCACGGCTTCCTAGAAGACCTTTCTTTTTCAATGGCATTTAGAATTCATTGGGAATGAATTCGTACCATCGAATTATGCCATTGATCCTAAAACTAAAATAATATTCATTAATCAATTGTTCGGTCCAACAATCTTAAATTACCCGCCTTTATTAGGCTACCTATTTTAATATCGTCTTATCAAGAAGATTGAATGCCTCGATAAAAATAACATTAAGAACAAAATAACGTGTAATTTCCAATCAATTCACAAGCAGAACGTGGCAAAACTAGCAAATTACAATATTCAGTTACATTAATGTAATAACTGGAGTTTTTTTTTCTCTATCTTTTAAAACTTACATCGATCTATCGATTAGAAAAAAGAACTGGAAAAAAAACGCGTCTGCTGTACTTATTAACACGTGAGGCTCATTGAAATAATTGCCAGAGCAAGACAATGTATAACAAATATTTAGCATCCAACGATTGTCTGTGGCAACAAATAATTCATTAGGTACTATTGATCAACGATCCCTGGGCGCTCCCTGTTGCTCCTGTAAGAGTGGAGACAAATGGTTGTCTTGCAGTAGACAACAAAACACTCCGTGTTTGCTTTACAGTAACTGGAGCGTATTCCCGCCATGTTAACCCTTCTCAGCACGGGGCGTGGCATTTCTTAATTGCAAAGGTTCCCTAAAGCCCTGGCCCGCGGGTGAGATCTGGCCTGCCAGAGTCATTTGCGCGGTCTGCTGGTGTTCGCTACAATATATGTGCTGCGTCCACTAGAATTCGTTTAAATGTGTTTAAAGTATAGTATATGGTGAGTCCACTGGTTATAAGTTTGAAGACCATTAATTTAAGGAGTCGCCGGTAAAATTTAGCAAAATACAAACATACAACCGTACATAGTACGGAGTAAAGAAATCTTTTCCTATTATTCTGGATTAGAAGTATAGTTTAGGATAGAGCTATCTGCGTCTATAAACTACTAGTTATCTATATATCTCTATCTATTTATCTGTCTATGTTTCTGTCTGTCTATTTATATTTCTATCCCTTCATCTTTTAGTCATATATCCTTTTTCTGACAGAGAAATAAAACGGTTAAAAAACAAATAAAAAGTTTATAAGCTGAAATGTTTTAAGAATCTCTAATTTAAATAAAAGGGAGACAAGAAAAGGATAATAACAAAATGATATCTAAATTTAAACATACAAATAAAAGCCTGAATGTTAAGATGTCCATTATAAACCAATATATAAACTCTTTAATAAGTTTGAGAAACTTTGCTTGCAGTTTTCCTTATTATACCTGTTTCAATCTTATATTTTTTTTATCAGTCCCATCATCCTACTATCTTTATTCTATGCCTCGCACCTCTCTAGCGATCTTTAGTTCTACCTCTTAGTTGGCATTGTTCCATTCCCCCCTCTCCCTATCTTCGTTTGTATCCTCCCAATTAATTTTCTATTCTAAACTTTAGTATTTGTTCCCCAACACTCTATTTTACTGTAACATGTTCATAAATTCTCTTTGCCACGGAAATTCTCTACTAAAGTGTTCACGTGAACATATCAAATAGAATATTCATGGAGAATTGTTTCGTTTTTTTTATTCAAAAGCTTAGACGGCAATAAAAGAATTTTACTTGTATAGATTCTATAGATAGGATATATGATTGAGTATTTAACTTTACAATGTAAATTAGATTTATAAAAAAGATGTCCCACAATTAGTGTAGAAATGCTGTCATTGAATATTTACTTAAAACGTGAGTTGTTTTTGATGTTGTACTTACTCATTTGACGGTTGACACATTCATCATAACAAGGGCACGCTGGACTGAATTCAAACAGTTTTGATGACGTCATCGACGAAAGCATGAGAGTGAACTCTCGCGCCCAGAAGCTTAATTTTTAATGAGACGCGAGAAAGAGTGTTTTTGTTATTTCTGAAACCAAATTACCAGAGCGATCCTCGGATGTTTTGTATTTTTTTTTCGGTTTATTTTATTTTGTTTGGACCTCAAAATGCCAACATAAACAAATATAGGCCTATAAAAAATATATTTTATTTTCAAATTGTTATTGCTTTTTGTTTTTTACTTTTTTTCTTGTCATTTTGAGCTTTTTTTAGTATTGTTTTATTGTTTGTTTAATATTTTACTTTTATTTACTCACCCTGAACAATAAAAAAAGAAATGTTATGGTTTACCTTAACAACGTTTGGGCTCCTAATCAACAAATGTCAAATATGATGATTATATAGTAAACATATAGTCAAATATGATGACTATATAGTCAACATATAGTCAAATATGATGATTATATAGTAAACATATAGTCAAATATGATGACTATATAGTCAACATATAGTCAAATGTGATGATTATATAGTCAACATATAGTCAAATGTGATCATTATAAAGTCAACATATAGTCAAATCTGATGATTATAAAGTCAACATATAGTCAAATCTGATGATTATATAGTCAACATATAGTCAAATTTGATGATTATATAGTCAACATATAGTCAAATGTGATGATTATATAGTCAACATATAGTCAAATGTGATGATTAAATAGTCAACATATAGTCAAATGTGGTGATTATATAGTCAACATATAGTCAGTCAAATGTGATGATTATAAAGTCAACATATAGTCAAATGAGATGATTATATAGTCAACATATAGTCAAATGTGATGATTATATAGTCAACATATAGTCAAATGTGATGATTATATAGTCAACATATAGTCAAACGTGATGATTATATAGTCAACATATAGTCAAATGTGATGATTATATAGTCAACATATAGTCAAATGTGATGATTATATAGTCAACATATAGTCAAATGTGATGATTATATAGTCAACATATAGTCAAACGTGATGATTATATAGTCAACATATAGTCAAATGTGATGATTATATAGTCAACATATAGTCAAATGTGATGATTATATAGTCAACATATAGTCAAATGTGATGATTATGTAGTCAACTTATTATAGTCAAATGTCATGATTATATAGTCAATATATAGTCAAATGTGACGATTATATAGTCAACATATAGTCAAATGTGATGTCTATATAGTCAACATATAGTCAAACGTGATGATTATATAGTCAACATATAGTCAAATGGGATGATTATAAAGTCAAAATATAGTCAAATGTGATTATTATATAGTCAACATATAGTCAAATGTGATGATTATATAGTCAACATATAGTCAAATGTGATGATTATATAGTCAACATATTATAGTCAAATGTCATGATTATATAGTCAACATATAGTCAAATGTGATGATTATAAAGTCAACATATAGTCAAATGTGATGATTATATAGTCAACATATAGTCAAACGTGATGATTATATAGTCAACATATAGTCAAATGTGATAATTATATAGTCAACATATAGTCAAATGTGATGATTATATAGTCAACATATAGTCAAATCTGATGATTATATAGTCAACATACAGTCAAATGTGATGCTTATAAAGTCAACATATAGTCAAATGAGATGATTATATAATCAACATATAGTCAAATGTGATGATTATATAGTCAACATATAGTCAAATGTGATGATTATAAAGTCAACATATAGTCAAATGAGATGACTATATAATCAACATATAGTCAAATGTGATGATTATATAGTCAACATATAGTCAAATGTGAAGATTAAAAAGCCAACAAGTAGTAACATGTGATGATTATATATTCAATAAATAGTCAAATGAGATGTTTATATAGTTAACATGTCCGGCTTAATAAAAGGCATATCCTCCACAGGCACCTCTTGATAAGGATTGAGTTTATGCTCAGCATGTTGCTTTTCCTGAGAACATCCACGTTGTCCTATGCAAGTATCTCCGGTGAAGGCTGGTCCCTTTTTGGGCGTAGGTAGCCTAGGTTTTGCTTCATAGAAGATTGTGCTGAGCAAATATTCCTGGTACACTGAGATTTTTGTCCTTTCCGTTTAGCATTGTCCCATACTCTTTGTTTGAGTCTTGCAATTAAGACTACTTGTCCAGGGAACAGCATGTTTGAGACGTACGTCTTTAATCTCGTACACCATCCAAGAACAAATATAAGAATTCGGTGGCTGGGTAGGTTTGCGACATTATGGTTACCACCACAAAATATAAATTGACATGATTTGACATTGAATGAATGAAACTAATACATGTTAGTGACTTTATAACTGTTGATAAAATTTAATATAGAACTTAAACTTTTATTCAAATATTACTCTTTGATAATTATCCCTTTGTTGCAAAAGGTATGAAGGAGTCGAGATACAGAATTGATTTTTGGTACACAACCTTCTATCAACATAAAAATAACTCTGAAAAAACAACTTTTGACCTATCGTGCCGGGGGGGGGGGGGGGGTCAGAATGTCCAATATACTGGACGCCATGAACGCCAGGATCCATTTTGTCCTCATAAGACGAAATAGACAAATAGTTTTATTTTTAGTAGTCTGTACATTTTAATCATAATTTGACTACATATTTTGAAACCTTTTATAATTAGCAATTAAACACATGTAAATATAGCATGTATCAGTTTGTAAAGGATAAATATAATAATAAAAAGTGAGAAAAATTAGCTAAATCAATAAAGTAAAATGTGAACAATTTTTTTTTAAATTTATTGCATGGTTTTTGGGTTACATTTACATTACATTTTTATATATAAGGTTTCTTTTGAGCTTTGTACAATATAATACAATAAACATCCTTCTCCTCTGTCATTCTATTTCATACCTAGATACATACAATTTTTTTTTTACTCTACCAATACGCAATAACGGTCCTCCTATGAATGGCATCCAATATATTGGACATTCCAATAAATAGTACTTCCTCCTTGTATGTATGGTGTCCAATATATTGGACATGGCACTAATAATCAATCTGATTTATAAATTTCAAAACATATACGATAGAATCTGTTTAGTTATGTAACTGTAACATAAATACACACTTTTAATGGATTTTTTAATTATTAGAAGTATTGTGTTGAGTACAAAAAAATAAAATGTCCTTTACCTCCTAAAGGCTTTGAATGTCTTCCATTGTAATTGTTATTGAAAAAAAAGTAGTCGAGAGTACCAGCTCTTGGCTATTAAAAAACACGGTCCATATAAACATTAAGACACAGAACAAATTATCTTTTGCATGAAGCAAAAGGTATGGGAATTAAAAAATTCAAAAAAGTTTCCAATATTTTGGACGCTTTGCCAGAAAGGGTTAATATAAACTAGTTTATGTAACTCATTTTATTCCTGACTGTCACTTACAAAGAAGTGGGGCTTTTTAAAATAATATCATGAACATATTACACGCGTTATATATCTATATCTATATATATGCATATATATATATCTTTATCTATCTATCTATATATATATATATAGGTAGAGACCTTTTTAAAATGCTAAGAATGAACGTTATCTGCTATACATTTTTCAAAGCATGATTTACATAATCTTAAAACCTAATCGCTATGCAACTAAAAAATAGTAAGCAGAAACTGCAAAATTTAGGGGCCTTATTCAAAACTGTGTAGATATAAACATGTAGGCCTTTGGGGAATATTAACTGATTAACTACCATGAGCCGCTTTGAGCGACCCATATATTTGTGTTCAATCCAGGTAAAACCGACATGTCTCAACCCCAGTCTGTCGGTTGTTCCAAGCTTTGATTAGTACCTGCCATAAGCTGGCCACACAATCCCCGTACAGATTGCTAAGAACATAATACATTTGTTTACATACATTTTGTTTGACATTTTTAATATCAATGTAAATGAAGCTAAAGAAATAAGCGAAAGTTAACATTGGTATTATCTTTGATTCGTTATGTCCTGCATAAATCCTACAAAAAGAAAGTGTTTTCTTTTGGATCTCACGACTGTTGAGATGTTCTTGATGTTTAAGTCCAAACCAGCAAACTTTGATAATCCCTTTTCTCGTGTTACCATCAATTAATCAACCTCCATTCTGTCTGCATTTGACAAAAACCCCGTTGACGTCATTTCCGTTTTTCTACGGCCATTTGAGATTTCTGTAAACTTTTGAAGCGGAAGACTAATTGGAAGCAGCGCGCATGCCCAGATATTTGTTCGGCATTGTTCGGGAATAAAATCGAATGATATCGACATTTAGTGAAGTGTTTTTTTCTTCGTTTTTTTTTTACAGATCCCAAACACTGTGTAGAAAACTTGAAGCTGACATCGTTTTCATTAGCATTGTTTGCCTTCCTTTCATTGAGAGAAAGAGATGGATAGAGAAAATACAAGGGCTCTCAAAATATGTCGCCTACGCTATTAGAGGATGGGGAAGGTCGTCCACTTATAACGTAGCACATATTTCGATATACATTTTACTTCTTTAACCAAGTAATTCCGTAATAATTCATTTACATTTATCATAATTCCCTAACTCTCATTATACATTCTTTAACACTCAGCAAAACTTCTTACATTTACATATTTCTAAATATACGTGTAATTTTGCTTTCCTCAAGAGTAAAATTTGAGAATAGATTGGCTTGACTAAACTAGTAGCATTTCTATAAGTGTTTTAAATGATGTTAAGTTACTGGTTCTCCTGGTTTTATCGGGCTACCCATTCCATGCCCGGATGTCACTCGGGTATAAAGAGAACTTATATGCAGTTGTTCTCGCATAAGGGATGAGATGATTATTTTGTCTTTATGTTTATCGGGTATTTATTTGGTTGTATTTCTAAATTATAGTTTAATGTATTTTGTATTATTACTATTTTACTCTTTGCCCTTCTGTCCTCTAGTGTTTCTAGGTTTAATTATTTAACTATTTGTCTTAATCTTGTCAGTTGATAATATTCGCTAGCAATGAGCCTTGCAGCTCTTTTCTGATTTTTTAAAAATATACAGATTATGCATATTCTGGTATAGGTCCAACTAATTTTAGTTTTACATTCTTATTACATTTGTAAAAGTTCCTATTTATAAGTAGAAAAAACTCACCAAGTGAAGATATTTAGTAAATATATAGGTTGGTCTTAATTTTCTCCAGATCAGGAAACAGGGTTGTTATCTGTAATGTAAAAAAAAATTATCACTTTTATAAAACAAATACAGACGAGTTATGAATGGTTAATAATTGGATATCTTGCGTGTGAATATGTAATCTATCACATAAACAAAATTATCACTTATCCCCCCCCCCACACACACACACACTAGCTTACATTCGTTTAATTGCATGCATACACTAGGTACAGATGGTATCGAAAATTAATTCATTTAAAAACAATTTTTTTATATGAAAGTAACAGTCTATACATAGATTTTAAAAAAAAGTTTTAATTTGTTGGATTCTTTTTTTTCGTTCTCAATTTATAGGGTTTAGACAATACTTGTGATGAACTGTGCAGTGACTGTCAGCTGCTGCAGTCCATGATATAGCTTGTCTGTTCTGTGACTGTCAGCTGCTGCAGTCCATGATATAGCTTGTCTGTTCTGTGACTGTCAGCTGCTGCAGTCCATGATATAGCTTGTCTGTTCTGTGACTGTCAGCTGCTGCAGTCCATGATATAGCTTGTCTGTTCTGTGACTGTCAGCTGCTGCAGTCCATGATATAGCTTGTCTGTTCTGTGACTGTCAGCTGCTGCAGTCCATGATATAGCTTGTCTGTGCAGTGACTGTCAGCTGCTGCAGTCCATGATATAGCTTGTCTGTGCAGTGACTGTCAGCTGCTGCAGTCCATGATATAGCTTGTCTGTGCAGTGACTGTCAGCTGCTGCAGTCCATGATATAGCTTGTCTGTTCTGTGGCTGTCAGCTGCTGCAGTCCATGATATAGCTTGTCTGTTCTGTGACTGTCAGCTGCTGCAGTCCATGATATAGCTTGTCTGTTCTGTGACTGTCAGCTGCTGCAGTCCATGATATAGCTTGTCTGTTCTGTGACTGTCAGCTGCTGCAGTCCATGATATAGCTTGTCTGTTCTGTGACTGTCAGCTGCTGCAGTCCATGATATAGCTTGTCTGTTCTGTGGCTGTCAGCTGCTGCAGTCCATGATATAGCTTGTCTGTTCTGTGGCTGTCAGCTGCTGCAGTCCATGATATAGCTTGTCTGTTCTGTGGCTGTCAGCTGCTGCAGTCCATGATATAGCTTGTCTGTTCTGTGGCTGTCAGCTGCTGCAGTCCATGATATAGCTTGTCTGTTCTGTGGCTGTCAGCTGCTGCAGTCCATGATATAGCTTGTCTGTTCTGTGGCTGTCAGCTGCTGCAGTCCATGATATAGCTTGTCTGTTCTGTGACTGTCAGCTGCTGCAGTCCATGATATAGCTTGTCTGTGCAGTGACTGTCAGCTGCTGCAGTCCATGATATAGCTTGTCTGTTCTGTGGCTGTCAGCTGCTGCAGTCCATGATATAGCTTGTCTGTTCTGTGACTGTCAGCTGCTGCAGTCCATGATATAGCTTGTCTGTTCTGTGGCTGTCAGCTGCTGCAGTCCATGATATAGCTTGTCTGTTCTGTGACTGTCAGCTGCTGCAGTCCATGATATAGCTTGTCTGTTCTGTGACTGTCAGCTGCTGCAGTCCATGATATAGCTTGTCTGTTCTGTGACTGTCAGCTGCTGCAGTCCATGATATAGCTTGTCTGTTCTGTGACTGTCAGCTGCTGCAGTCCATGATATAGCTTGTCTGTTCTGTGACTGTCAGCTGCTGCAGTCCATGATATAGCTTGTCTGTTCTGTGGCTGTCAGCTGCTGCAGTCCATGATATAGCTTGTCTGTGCAGTGACTGTCAGCTGCTGCAGTCCATGATATAGCTTGTCTGTTCTGTGACTGTCAGCTGCTGCAGTCCATGATATAGCTTGTCTGTTCTGTGGCTGTCAGCTGCTGCAGTCCATGATATAGCTTGTCTGTGCAGTGACTGTCAGCTGCTGCAGTCCATGATATAGCTTGTCTGTTCTGTGGCTGTCAGCTGCTGCAGTCCATGATATAGCTTGTCTGTTCTGTGGCTGTCAGCTGCTGCAGTCCATGATATAGCTTGTCTGTTCTGTGGCTGTCAGCTGCTGCAGTCCATGATATAGCTTGTCTGTGCAGTGACTGTCAGCTGCTGCAGTCCATGATATAGCTTGTCTGTTCTGTGGCTGTCAGCTGCTGCAGTCCATGATATAGCTTGTCTGTTCTGTGGCTGTCAGCTGCTGCAGTCCATGATATAGCTTGTCTGTTCTGTGGCTGTCAGCTGCTGCAGTCCATGATATAGCTTGTCTGTGCAGTGACTGTCAGCTGCTGCAGTCCATGATATAGCTTGTCTGTTCTGTGGCTGTCAGCTGCTGCAGTCCATGATATAGCTTGTCTGTTCTGTGGCTGTCAGCTGCTGCAGTCCATGATATAGCTTGTCTGTTCTGTGGCTGTCAGCTGCTGCAGTCCATGATATAGCTTGTCTGTGCAGTGACTGTCAGCTGCTGCAGTCCATGATATAGCTTGTCTGTTCTGTGGCTGTCAGCTGCTGCAGTCCATGATATAGCTTGTCTGTTCTGTGGCTGTCAGCTGCTGCAGTCCATGATATAGCTTGTCTGTTCTGTGACTGTCAGCTGCTGCAGTCCATGATATAGCTTGTCTGTTCTGTGACTGTCAGCTGCTGCAGTCCATGATATAGCTTGTCTGTTCTGTGACTGTCAGCTGCTGCAGTCCATGATATAGCTTGTCTGTTCTGTGACTGTCAGCTGCTGCAGTCCATGATATAGCTTGTCTGTTCTGTGACTGTCAGCTGCTGCAGTCCATGATATAGCTTGTCTGTTCTGTGACTGTCAGCTGCTGCAGTCCATGATATAGCTTGTCTGTTCTGTGACTGTCAGCTGCTGCAGTCCATGATATAGCTTGTCTGTTCTGTGACTGTCAGCTGCTGCAGTCCATGATATAGCTTGTCTGTTCTGTGACTGTCAGCTGCTGCAGTCCATGATATAGCTTGTCTGTTCTGTGACTGTCAGCTGCTGCAGTCCATGATATAGCTTGTCTGTTCTGTGACTGTCAGCTGCTGCAGTCCATGATATAGCTTGTTTATGAGGGAAGTACCCTAGGGCCATATGGCTGACCGGGTGGAGTGGTACGGGAGGGGAGGGGGCAGGTTTGAAGGGCATGTTCCGCATTTTCGGGAGCTATTCAGCAGGAACACATTTCACTCGTTCACGGAACATGTGTTGCTTCATTCAGTTATGAGGTGTCCTTCGTTGAAATTGTAGGGATAAGTCTGTCTGTTCTTGCCTGCCTTCAGTTTTTGCTAGGCAGTTTGATGGATAATGTTGGTCTGATGTTGGAAAACATAACACAACACAAGTTAGGTTCGGTAACTCTCACATAGAATAGAAACTCTAGACTCTAGGAAGCGTGTATTTCCTTTTTAATACGTTGAGCTTGTACATTGAGGAGTGTTTACTCATGATAAATATTTACTTTGCTCAAGTGAAAATAATGGTCGATTTATTATTTCAATGGCACTGAAAGTGCTTATTGCCTTTCATTGAATTTTAGAAAATTTATAAAGACGTGACAGGCACGCAGACATGCAAAGTTATATTGGCACGCATGTAAAGTTATATTGGCACGCATGTAAAGTTATATTGGCACGCGTGTAAAGTTATATTGGCACGCATGTAAAGTTACATTGCCGCGCATGTAAAGTTATATTGGCACGCATGACAATAGGAGATGGAATAGTTTATCTGAATTTGCCAGGAAAACCATCAAAGTATTGACAGACAGTAACAAAGATAGACAGGCAAGCATACAGAAAGGTAGACAGGTAGTCAGGTAGAACGGCCCACAGACAGACAGACAGAAAGGTAGATAGGAGGGCAAGATAGAATGTCCCACAGGCAGACAGACAGAAATATAAACAAGGTAGAAAGACATAATATCTTACCGACAGACAGAAAGGTTGACAGGTGACAAACCGAATAGTTCACAGGCAGAAAGACAGAAATAAACAGGCAGAAAGAAAGAAAGGCAAATATTCTTGCATGCAGAAAGTGACACATACAGAGAGACAGAAAGTGACACATACAGAGAGACAGAAAGTGACACATACAGAGAGACAGAAAGGAAGACATCCAGGCAAACATACAAACAGACAGACAAGAAGGCGAACAAACGGAAATGCAGAAAGACAGACATACTGTAAGGCAGACATGCTATTAGATAGAAAGGCAGACAGTCAGGCACAATAACTGACAGGCGTACAGACAGATAAATTGTTTGTATGCTGGAATGCACAGTACTCACAAAATATTTATTTTATGAATGCAGCGTCCAGCGTCAGACAACTCACCCCCCCCCCCAGCTCAAATAGCTTTCTTCCTAGCAACTTTAACAACTGCATTATGTGATAAAATGGCCTCACAATCCCGTACTATCTAACCCTCTCAACATAATCTCTAGCCCAACAGCCCTAAGAACTAAACTGAACTCAAAGTAAAAATATATAAAAAAACGCTTTCCTCAGTTGTTATGGTTTAAAAAAAAAAAAGAAATGGTTAGATTTCTTTGCTAGCAAATTCTATAGGTAATAACCATCAAGCCCTTGATAGAGCTGCCATCCTGGAGAGTTCCCAATAATTACCCGAATGTCGAACCGGGAGACGATGGAATCGATTTCTACCATCAATTATCCTACGTGTAATTTTTTTTTAAGAATATCGATACGAATGTAAACTAGTAAAATTGTAGAATGGAAATATTTTAACGTCCATGGACAAGTTGTTTCCTTTTATGTTTTTTTAGAAAGTAAACCAATTAGACCAATAATTGCACAGTTTAAGGTTGTGGTTTTTTAATGAGTATACTATGTATAATTGTTTATAAATATTGTGATCTCCCTTAAAGGGTATAGCTCGTTGGACGAATTAAATTTACTGACTAGAACACGATTTGAATAATAATCAGTTTAATAATTTGAAAGTAACAACTCAGGAAACAGATAATAATATATACAAATAGCTTTCGCTCTGCACGAAGACATTAAGATAACTCAACTGTCAACACAAGAAACTTTCACGCACTTGTTCTCAAAACGACAATGAACAATGAACAATGAACAATATTTATTTGCCAAACAGTACATAGGTATACGCAACAACAAAACAAGCGCATATTGTTTATAGATTATTTACACCAATACAAAACAAAACTAATAATAGCGCATACATGACAATATCAAAACTTAATACTTTTAAATGGTTAATAATGTAGGCCTACAGTATTTGTAAATTTTAATTCTATAACGTATAAGGAAAAAAACAAACTAGGTTCCCACTATTTTTCTCTTATCTAAACATTTGTTATGAAATGTACTTGCATATTGAGTATTCTTACGCCCTAAGCTCATCCGTGTGTCAAACGCATCGTCAATAATATGTAGTCTCGATGCTATACTTTTAAGTATTGGAGGTGCATTTCTTTTGCTACTTCACCAAGATGACTATGACGTCAGTCAAAAAGTGACCACTAAGGGACAGCGAGTTTTAATAATCAGTTTTCCTTTAACTATCAAGCAAAGTAATTGTGTTTTATGGTTGAATCAACGGTACAGATGATTTTATTGTTCAATTTCAATATGAATATAGTAATGTTAGGATATGATATAAGCAAGGCTTGCTCCATTCAATAAAGTTAAAAACTCATGTCATAAAAATAAATTCGAAAAGGCGGCTATAAAGTGTATATTTGTATTTATATCTGAAATCAGTACCATTGACACCGTTGTATTCAGTTTTTTATTCTGTCATTTTTACAACTTTTTTTTTTAATTAAACATGTGTTTTGCTGTTTTTTTACTAGTTCGGGAAACCCATTCCATGTTCAAATGCAGTGTCTGATAAATGAGAGCTTTTTAACTTGCTCTTTACATAAAAAAAAAAAAGAAATTTTTAGTTTTTACACAAATCCTCCCTTTAAAGAATTACTGAATTGTTTCCCTTGTTTATTTGAATATTGCCAATAATAAAAATATGCTTAACTAATTTATCATCTAACAAAAACGTATTAAATAAATAAGTAAAGTACCCGTCGGACCAAATTGATACATAGGTCCAGTGAAGCAGCGTTCACCAAATTGTGTGGCCAGCACTATGCACAGCCGCCTTTACTTTACACCAATTAAGGTCAGGTACACATCAGAGCTGGGTAGACTCAGGGACATCCTCCAGACCAGGGAAAAAATCATTGCCTGCACCAGGATTCGAACCCGGGGCCTTCGGAACGCCAGTCGAACGCGCTCCCGTGCAGCCTCAGTCTCTCCTATTAAATAAATAGTAAGTTCTAATTTAAGGCGAATATTGTCAGAATTATCCCTGGGTTAAGTTAAATGTTAAGGTTGGGATAGGCATTTAGGTGTTTGGCCTCTAGGTGTGAATTAGGCATTCTGTTTTGCATGTCCAAAAGATGTGTGGGAGTATTGTGTTTTATTGTAGCATAAGTTGGCTGTCTGAGCATTCATTATAATTTCATCTCTTCAACATGGCATGTATAGAGTTGACAGTATATTCAGCAAAAGCAACAAGTATATAAGTATAGAGACTATAAATATTCAAATAAAATCATAGTATTGCTAACACAAAATGCAATATATCAGCATGAAATTTGTCATGTAGTGATTTCAACTTGTCCACTAGTAATAGAGCGATCAATTGTATGATACTATGAGCATCTTTTGTGTTAGACAAAGTTTATATGTGTATGATGTATTGTATTCTTTCTGAAATAGCACTGTGCCGAGCTATCGCCAGAATTAACTTGAGATCATCCACTACTGGAATTAGACACATTTCAATGTTTTTAAAAACAAAAAGCACAAAAGTCAATTTTTCTATTTGTTTTAATTAATAGAAACAATTGAGATAGGAAATGAGGGAACTATTTGTATTCAACTGACCCGTGTGTAATCAAGCGTTGGGATATTATTGAGTGGCCAGTCGTTAGGATCAGAATTGCATCCACTCACGCTAGTTCCCATTAAAACTACAGACTCTATTTGCTTTATGTTTTTTAATCTTAACTTCGCTTGGTGCTACTGATGACAAATAATACTTTGACAAAAAATGGAGTCGATATAATTAAAAAAAAAAACAGCATTGCTGGCTATTTATAAAGCCTTATTTCTATAAATAGCTTTGACACAATCATTACAAATGACTTAGGCAATGACGCATTAGATAATTTTTGAAGCTTGTTATTAAAACCTAAATAGAATCATTGCTCTTTTTGCTCTCTTTTTCTTTTTTTCTTTTTAGGTATCTCGCCATCTTCGGATGTGCCGACAAGAATTGACCGCCCTTGGACCTCTCTCCATTGCTACGCCATGAACTAAAAATTAAAATATTTCAACTTCAACAGGTTGTAATCAACATCATGGCCAAAAAAAAAACTGTTTCAGATATCACCAGTTTTAAAATTAAAATGTTTAACTTAACTCTATTTTCTCCTCTAGAATGTTTCTCCATTAGAATTGACCAATGAGGGGCAGGAGAAGGCATCTGTGTGATTCACCTGTACATATTTACATTTTCGCCTGTTCTTCGTTGTCTGTAGTCTGTCTGTAACTGTTGTCATCGCATAGAACTGTCCTCAATGTGATATGCGCTATACAAGAATTATTGTTATTATTACGTAAGTCTTATGAATTTTTCACTCCACCAATTTAGACATAATGTCTCAAACTTAGTTCCCCCCTCCGGATGGATTAAGGGGTGAAACAAATATCATCCACCACCCTACTGGTGGATTAAGGGGTGAAACAAATATCATCCACCACCCTACTGGTGGATTTTGGGTTAAACAAATATCATCCACCACCCTACTGGTGGATTTTGGGTTAAACAAATATCATCCATCACCCTACTGGTGGATTAAGGGGTGAAACAAATATCATCCATCACCCTACTGGTGGATTAAGGGGTGAAACAAATATCATCCATCACCCTACTGGTGGATTAAGGGGTGAAACAAATATCATCCATCACCCTACTGGTGGATTAAGGGGTGAAACAAATATCATCCATCACCCTACTGGTGGATTAAGGGGTGAAACAAATATCATCCATCACCCTACTGGTGGATTTTGGGTTAAACAAATATCATCCATCACCCTACTGGTGGATTAAGGGGTGAAACAAATATCATCCACCACCCTACTGGTGGATTAAGGGATGAAACAAATATCATCCACCACTAAACTGAACTACTCGCCATGTCTCCTGTACTATAATCTCCAATTACTTCCATCTAAACCAGGGAAAACGAGAAATAGTTTTTTCTTCTTCCCAAACACTAAAATACAGTTTATATTTCAGGGCTTTCTTTTCAGAGATTTTTTTTGTCCGTGTGAAAATAGCCCTTCTAAACATCGTGGGAATATTCTGAACAATTCTACACCTGTTCTACCTACATACATTTTGAAACAAAGAAAAAACCAGCCTGGATCGATTCAAATAGCCAAGAGATATTGATTGTCTTTGTTTGTTTGTTTATGCTGACCAGAAAATAAATTATAATAACAACATTGATAGAAATTTAAAAAAAAACACGTGGAATGGAGAAGGGGGGGGGGGCTTCGACTGGTTTAGCGTCATATCTCTGACACTATAAAAAGCGTGAGATGAATTCTTTGATAATTCTGTACTGGGTGTATCGATACCTCATCTGAATCTTTGGCATTGTATTGGTCACACAACCCCCACAGTATGCCGTTAGATGCAGAAGGACGAGAAGGTCGCAATGCTATTTTATAAATAGAAGATTAAATATACCGATCCCCATTTTTTTTCTAAGAGCCTCAAACATCTAATGAAAGAATAGAGCAATATTAAATAGTTTCTCTGTTCATGTAGCCAGTGCTTTCGAATGTTACCAACGAATGCCCTTTACATTTGTGCATAGTGTATTAAGAAAATAAAACCTCCAGCCATACAATTAAAACATGAACCCCTTTTTACTGGTACTCTATCGCGATAATGAGAGATCCTAGATGTCATCTTCTCATTTTAAACCATCCAATCGTATAGTTAAGAAATTAATCGAGGAAATTACGAGGAAATTTGAACTTTGAGAATAAAAAAATATATTTGAAACTTGAAATTAAAGTGAAACTTGAAATTAAAATGAAACTTGAAATTAAAGTGAAACATGAAATTAAAATTAAACTTGAAATTAAAATAAAAACTTGACGTTAATGGGCCGTATTGCTACTGAGAGTTAACACCCTTGCCCCTTATACAAGTCAATCTTTTATGACTGACTTGTCAATTTACAAGTCAGTCATAAAAGATTGACTTGTAAAAGGGGCAAGGGTGTTAACTCTCAGCAGCAATACGGCCCATTGGAACCTTGTAATTAATCTAAACTATTGCAGTTGTAAAAGATTGTTCTATACAAATTATTTGTTGCTCTAAATGTAACCATTAAGCGAAATGCTGCTTCACCAGTTGGAAGTCATTTTTTGGCCAGAGTCCACTCCAAAATGGCTTGTGTACAACTAAAAAACCGGTCAGACCTTACTTCCATCCTTTCATTCAGCACATCGCGGTCAATCCAATATTAAGGTTCTTCTGACCCCTAAAGAAACATAATAGTGCAGTTTGGATATTGTACGAGCATCTCGAGCCGCCGTTAGATAACAAAAAGCCCTCAGCAAAACAACGACAACACTTAAAGGAATTTTCGCCACCACATCAGATGATCTATAGTTGTAACGACGTCTTCGTAGATTGATTTACCGGTAATAGCGGATTATTTTTATCCGAAGTTACAGGAAATAGATGTGGCTTAATATGATAATAGAATATGGACACATTTTATGAACATGAATAATTCTACTTTTAGACAAAGAATTTTAAAAATTATATCTATCATCTGTCTGTCTATAGACCTTTTTAGTTTGACCCCGGAAAAGGGGCGTGGCCTTGAGACTCACTGACATATATTTCTTTTGGGGCACAAAGTTTTTAGTTTCTTCTTTCCATATAGTATTTTACTAACGGTGTTTGTTGGGGGTTTTTAATTTTATTATAGTTGTTTTTGAACTTTAAACCATAAAAACACATGGAGACCTTAAACTAAGAACATAGGAAGGGAATTGTTAAAAAATAACGTTTAGAGCTTCTTGTTTTATTTAAGAAAAATTTTTTTTAGACCTGGACTCAATGCTTTGGACCTTAATATTATGGTCGATTCTATCGTGATCACTGTGTCATTACTTTTTGTTGAGTTTCTTCAATGTAAAAAAAAATATACGTTTAGAACTAGTTTTGTATCGAAAAAATAATAATAAGGCCTATAATTTATAATGCTTTTATTACTGTCGGCTATTCAAGCTATTGCTTAACTTAGCCCTAGACCTAGATCGCTCGTTTTGATTAATAAAAAGGCAAATATAATTCTAGATATATTTCATGTTGAATGTTTGATAGAGACAGAGGGCTGAGAGGCAAGAGCCGATGCATCTTCACGAATATAAAAACCATAGCCATAGCCATAGCAAATATTATGTTAAACTTTTAAAAAAAATATATTGTTCGTAGGAAGAGGCTAATATATATATATATGCCTGTGTCGTATAGTCGGGCATATGACCGTATGTCGGCTTGGGCCTATGGCCTATGTTTTCCATATTGAATATGATAGGCCTATAGATATATAGGCCTATTCATATTGTCATTTCATTAGTCCTATGCATGAAATATTATTCAATAACAGGCCTATAACTAAAAATTCATTAAGAAAACACGCACCTGTTTGCAAATATCAAATATATAGCATAGCCTACCTTCATATTCGCTTAATTATTTCATGCAATCGCAATCGGTTAATCAACACTTTTCTATAGTAAATAGTAAATAGTTTCAATTGTTTAATAGTTTAAACTGTTTAAGCTTATAACCTTTACGCTACTATAATAGGCTAATAGGCTAATAGTAATAGGCCTACTATAGTAGTAGGCCTATAGGCAGGCTATAGGCCTATTATAGTTAACTATATATGATAGGCCGATTCGATATGCTATATTATATTAAATAATAGCTAGGCCTATCCTATAAGCCTATAAGCCATAAGCCTATATTTATAATTTATATAGGCCTTTAGGCTACTTTAGCCTATTAGGGCCTATAATATATATCCTATAGCTAGGTCTAGGCCTACTAATATGTTATAATCCCGCTTAACTACTTCTACATACAATATTTTAACGATAAAACCCCAGAACAAGTCAAACAATATCATAGGCCTATGGGACATAGACCTAGGCCTTTTCAGAATCAAACTGTAATGAGCTTAACTTTGACTTTTCAAGGTTCTTTTGTGACATCGAAATCGAACGATCAAAAAAATAAATAATTAAAAGCTACGATTTCTATTGCTACAAATAAAAACTTAATACAGTAGGCCTATAGCCTACGTGTTGATACTTCAACACAAACAATGCTTTATAAAATTATAACTATGTACAATTTTATTTGTATGCTTAAAGACGATTTACTGATCGCTCGACGCCAATGTATAAACATGGTAACCATAGACGCATTAGGCCTAGAATGTATAATAAATGTTTTTTGGGTTAAATACTGGTTCAAAAGGTAAAAGAAAAGTACAGTTCGCTCCCTAGCTTCTGGGTATAAAGTTTTTATGAAGTAGTTTTTTTTTCTAAAATGAAAAGCTAATATAATTACGCCTAAAAACTACTAGGCTCCCAGTAAAATAACAAAGGCGAAGAAGGTTTTATTGATAATTTCTGCCCCCTAGCGAGTGCGCATGCGTAGACATGGACCTTTTTTTTGAATAATTAATAAAATGAAAAGGTCTATATGTATGTCAATCTGTATTACGTCTTTCTCTCTTTCTGTATGTCTATCTATTTGTCTGTTCTGTCTATTCATGTATATAACATAACATGGTAATTATCAACACCCCACCCAATTTAACATCAACACGTTTAAATTTATTATTCGATCCTATTTTCAATTCACCCACTTCTAGTGAACCGATTTTGAAAACAAACACAAAATTATTCTTCGCTTCCCAGTAATGTTAATGGATATGAACCCTAACGTACTTTGGAAAATACATGAATTTTTTATTAAGTCACAAAAATATCAATTCTTTTCTAGTAGTTTGAAAAACAATTTCTGTTTGTACTATGTGTGTGTGTGTTTTTTTTTATATTCCGTTAAAACAGTATCGATGAGGCAACATTTTTTGAACGCCCCTAATAGCCCGGTGACTGTCTGTGTCAGGGGCTAGGAGGGTGTGAAGGGAAGAATAGATCTGTGGGAAACCAAGGAAACGGGAATATTGCCCGATCATTGCCCTATAATCGCCCTGAAGTTATCTCGGATTTCCCTAAAAAACGGTTGTCCTTTTATTGCAGAATTTGTTTGGTTTGATGCAATCCGATAAAGCAAAAAAAAAATAAAGTATCCGTCGGACCAAATTGATCCATAGGGCCGTTGAAGCAGCGTTCACCAGATTCCGTGGCCACGGCATACTAGGTTATTGCGTGGCTAGCACTATGCACAGCCTCCTTTACTTTAGCCCAACTAAGGTCAGGTACCCATCAGAGCTGGGTAGACTCAGGTACACCCTCCAGACCCGGGAAAAAAATCCTAGCCTGCACCAGGATTCGAACCCGGGACATTCAGTACGCCAGCCAAACGCGTTGCTGCACGACGACTGTGCCACATAATATAATATTATAATTAAAATTTATAATATAAAGCAAAGAGCAGACAAAATAACTGGGATGATAGAAAGGTGGATTCAAGAAGTGTTAATTCATTTTAGTATCTCTGTGTTAATCGCGGTTGGGAGGGGGAAAAATGTGCAACATTACATCTCGCCAAGTCCGGTGCTTGGATTAATAGGCCTATAGTCTGGTACTTATTCTACTGGCCTATAGTCTGGTACTTATGCTACTGGCCTATAGTCTGGTACTTATGCTACTGGCCTATAGTCTGGTACTTATGTTACTGGCCTATAGTCTGGTACTTATGCTACTGAGATGCCTAGATTTATGATGGCATCCTTTGCATGAAATTTGTAGGAAAGTAAATTGCTTTGAGATTGTATGGAACCCACTATTTTCATGTTTGTCTTAGTCATTAAGCCTGATGAATTCTTTTTATAGATATACAAACTCGAAAGTAAAAGCAATTTTATGAACTGCAAAAATAATTTTTTTAAATGTCAACTCTAGCTATTGACCATTGATAGGAAAAAATGAAATAAAATTAACAACAAAAGATGCAACAAAGAGTCAATATTATATTTAAGAAACAAATCTAAACAAAGAAAACTGATTATTCTAGAATATATTACTTTTTTAAAGCTTTTTTTTTCGCTTGCTTCTGCACTAGAATTATTTTATAATTGAAAAGATTGTCATTTACTTGAGAAAAACCTTTTCATTTCTGGCTCGCCTATTGATTTCCTATACTTTCAAGATAATTGGTTGCCATATTTCCCCGACTCACATTTCAAATGTTTTCAATGAATGTATAATATAGCTAAAACAAATTGCTTATTTTACTTACAACGTTTATCGTGTCTATTGTTTTAACAATTAAATTTATTTACTGGCTCTGTGCTTATGAAGGCACATACATGCAAGAACAAACTCATATAAGTTCTCTTTCTGCTCAATCAGCATCCGTGCATGTAAAGGCATATAAGTTCTCTTTCTGCTCAATCAGCATCCGTGCATGTAAAGGGTTGCCTAAACAAACCAAGAAAACCAAGAACTCAGCATCATTTTAAATCCCAATCAAAATGCAAGACTAAACTCATTACACGGATAAGAGTAGAAAACAATAATCTTGACAGTGATTTTGTGTGAGGCGTTTGAATAGATGCATAGAAAAATAGATCGATAAATTGATAGACAATAAAATAGAGAGATAGATAGACTGAGAGAAAGATTTGTAAACTGCTTTTTCCTCCTTGCTTTAAAAAGACGGACTATTCTTCTTCTCGTTTTCACCTTCATCACCCTTATTTCTTTTTTTTTAAATCAGGGGGCTCGTTCATTTCCAGCAACGCCCCCTCCTTTCTCTTCCCCCTCCACTCCACTTTCTCAGTCTTTTAAACTCCTTCATGCCTTACCCGTGATTCAAATGAATGGTGAACTCCTAGCGTGACGAAAGTGATCAAGGGGCCATAATTTATTAGACTTTTGCTACTTGAGCCGTCTGCCATATTGACTTGGCGTCGTGGAATCAATCTGACCTTCTGTCACACAAACCATCGCGTAATTAAAAGCAAGATGGCGCTGATTTAAACAACATTTGGAAAATGGTGCAATGAATTCCATTTAACTTTCGGATAAAAGCCACAATTAAATATGGAGAAGAACGCACTAAGCATCTTAAATGTGATGGGCTTGTGAGACGCGCTATACAAACGACCATCATTATCATTATTATCATTAAATGATGAATAATTGTTTATAAATCTCACGGGTTAATTGTGGGCTTGGAACAAATTATGAAAATTGGTTTTGAATAATGCCCCAGTCACTTAAATGGGAACCCACTTGGAAATGATAACGGCTCGGGCTAGTCCATTAAAAGAAGCTGCTAATGTTGAAATAAAGGCTACAGGGAACATGCCATGACTATGGTCAACTATCTCCAATAGGATATTGATGTAAGAATGTTAGGAAAATACAAATCTAGAAAGACACGCTTTGACCAATGTGTTTTACAATAGTCTTTTAATGTGCTTTTAGTGGAATTTTTAAAAATTATATCTAATTTTATTACTGTATCTTATTGAGGCCGACCGAAACCAAATGGTACGTTTTGGCCGAAAACGAAACCATACCGAACGTTATAAATTTACTTTCGGCCGAAACTTAAGCCAAAACCGAATGTTTCCCTGAACCGTCGGCCGAGCCGAAAGATAAACCGAAATCGCCTAACAAATATCTAAAAAAGACTGCACATTTTCGGAGGCGGGCAGTGTTTAAATATTTGATAAATGATTATCACTACAGTCTACAGTGATTTTTAATATAACTATTTTTTTCTGACATGTATTTGAGCCAATCACTCAAGTTAACAAAAGTCCTGCAATCTATATTAGACTACAAAGTTGATGAAATGAATGCTTACATAAGAAAATAGAAAGTTTTGTATCCTCAGACTGTTATTATAACAATGACTTAAAACATCTAGTGATTTCAATAAAATACTTACTGTTATAAAATACTGAATGAAATAAGATTTAACAAGGATAATTTTGCATTTACAGAGAATTTAAATAGATCCAAATATATATATATATATACACACGAAATAAGCTCATTGGCTACAGTTAGTGCAGTGAAATTTGAATTAAGATATTCATCAGCATAGGCGTAGCGTGGAGGAGGGTCGGGGTAGATAAGGGGCCGTATACACCACCCCGTCTCTTCCTTTCCCGCCAATGTTTTCAAAACTGAGGATTTAACAAAAATATTTTATACATTATTGTCTTCTTTTTTTTCTTCTGAAGAATATTTGATTAATCTAATTTTATTTTGAGCTTTTGATACTTAAATGTATCTGGAATCCATAATATCCGATGTAGGATCCAAGCCGGAAATTCTTGCAAGAATGGCGGGATAGAAGAAAGAGAGGCAGGCAGAAGAGACGATGGGAGGATGCAGACTCCCAGAGGGCGGAGCAGGCCGAGAACAATGGCATAAAATCATCCACCTGTCAAAAAATGGAGCCCCAACGACCCTCACTCGTGTTAGGTGAAGGTGAAGGACTCTTATGTTAGTTTTTCAATGTTTTATTATGGGTGGCCGGGGGGGGGTAGTGCACTAATCCGGAATCCCCCCCCCCCCCCCCCGTTGTGCACTATTTTCCAACTTGTACTGTTCACACACCCTGCCACTATACACTGGGCTTATTGGGCTCCTCCCTCCCCGCCACCCCTATTGTGCACGCTTGCTCTTCAGTTTTTAACTATCAAATCTGGCTACGTAACTGTTAGCTATACAACTATACAGTTTGCTTCATAAATATAGTTTTAAAAATATGAAAACTTAAAACATAAGAATATTTAGATCTAAATACTGTCCTTTTAAACTATTTGTGATATATTTAATGAAAGAATATTTAAATACTGTCCTTTTAAACTATTTGTGATATATTTAATGAAAGAATATTTAAATACTGTCCTTTTAAACTATTTGTGATATATTTAATGAAAGAATATTTAAATACTGTCCTTTTAAACTATTTGTGATATATTTAATGAAAGAATATTTAAATACTGTCCTTTTAAACTATTTGAGATATATTTAATGAAAGAATATTTAAATACTGTCCTTTTAAACTATTTGTGATATATTTAATGAAAGAATATTTAAATACTGTCCTTTTAAACTATTTGTGATATATTTAATGAAAGAATATTTAAATACTGTCCTTTTAAACTATTTGTGCTATATTTAATGAAAGAAATTTTATTAAATTTATTTATAACTTGTTGGAAAAGAAAAGCGTTGTGTGAATATTTATTGTATAAATAGTTATCAAATTGGGATGAGTTCACGTGCTATGTATTTAAAACACATGCACACAATAGTCTGCACTTGTATGTGCTTGGGGTTCTCACGGAAAACAAACATGTTTTTTTAAATTAAAATAAATACATTGATTAGATTAAAATGAACCCGGAAAAAATGATTTTATCGATCAGGTCCTACACAGAAAAACGCAATTATTACAATATAAATAAAGAAACAACGACAAACGAATCCCAGTTACTCCCACATTTTGGAAATGTATGTCGTCCAATTGTTTCTCGTTTATCTTCCATGGTTTTAAACTGTGCAATACACGATAGACTGAGAACTACTTAACTAGGAGGCCTTGAGGCTATAATTTAGGGATAGACATCATCTTCTTGCATCTTTGTGTTATATTTGTCTCTACAGTAATTCGCTTCCATTGAGTTATATAGAATGTTAGCAACTAGACTTGTATTAATTCATTCATTTACTTCAACACGTAGATAACTAGACTTGTATTAATTCATTCATTTACTTCAACACGTAGATAACTAGACTTGTATTAATTCATTCATTTACTTCAACACGTAGATAACTAGACTTGTATTAATTCATTCATTTACTTCAACACGTAGATAACTAGACGTGTATTAATTCATTCATTTACTTCAACACGTAGATAACTAGACTTGTATTAATTCATTCATTTACTTCAATACGTAGATAACTAGACTTGTATTAATTCATTCATTAACTTCAACACATAGATAATTAGACGTGTATTAATTCATTCATTTACTTCAACACGTAGATAACTAGACTTGTATTAATTCATTCATTTACTTCAATACGTAGATAACTAGACTTGTATTAATTCATTCATTTACTTCAACACATAGATAATTAGACGTGTATTAATTCATTCATTTACTTCAACACGTAGATAACTAGACTTGTATTAATTTATTCATTTACTTCAACACGTAGATAACTAGACTTGTATTAATTCATTCATTTACTTCAACACGTAGATAACTAGACGTGTATTAATTCATTCATTTACTTGAACACGTAGATAACTACACTTGTATTAATTCATTCATTTACTTCAATACGTAGATAACTAGACTTGTATTAATTCATTCATTTACTTCAACACATAGATAATTAGACGTGTATTAATTCATTCATTTACTTCAACACGTAGATAACTAGACTTGTATTAATTCATTCATTTACTTCAACACGTAGATAACTAGACGTTTATTAATTAAATCAATTACTGCCAATGCTGTTGGTATTTATAATTTTACAACAGCCTATTTAAGAAAAAACAGTCAGCGATATTGTTTCAAACGTCCTGCTGCTTGATGTACAGCGCTTTGGCCTTCTATAATTTACCAGGATCTCGATGCTACACAAATGTAGGTCATGTTTTAAGATACATGTGCTAACAAACACGGTGAAATTATCAAAGGCCTGCAGCCTGCAGGCGATTTTAACATAGACGGGGTCATGAGACAGTTATATGAGACTCGCTGATAGAACCCATAGTTTATGGACGCTGCACATATTTGAGCCAATATGAAAGTAGTGAAATCTATATTATGTACATAGTAGACCCTGAATGAACCTCTAACAGAATATTTATTCCTAGACCGTGGTTTGTAATACTATAGTATAGAATCAATATTTATAAAATAAAATTTACAAGAATATTGAATTGAACATTTTATTCAATAATGGTCCGATTGGCCATGAACATTGAAAATATTTGTCCTTATTACTCTATTTTATCGTCATTTTATTTAAAAAAAAGCTTATTTATTGTGAAACTAGTATATAATATTCACATCTTTTTCATTAAATTATATTGTATAAAATTGTGATGGACGCGAACAAAATCAGACTATTTCAACTATTTTTATCTACATAAAAGTAAAGAGAATACAATTAATATTGAAAGACAAAGCTGAAACTCTATAAATAGAGTAATCACGTGTTCAACCAGCCAATGAGAATATTTTATAAAACTTTCAATCTGACTTTGCTCCATATTAAAAATCTGTATTGGTTCCATATTCTACATACAGACATCCGGGTATTTATCTGATTGTTCATTTTTTTCTCTTACTAAATAGCACGATCTAGTCATCAATAAAGTTTTTTGACAGTTTGTCCAGAATCAATATTTGCACAGCTTATCAAAACAGTGTTGACCTAAATGCTTCACATTATCTGAGCTATAAATGGTTAGGCCTTTCGTCAAAATTTGAAGCTTTGGATACAATGACTCCCATACGTTTTGATTCTTTGATCCATTTGACTATTCACTAAATGGTCCAAAAACAGACACCTTCATTGAAAAAAAACTACAAATTCGTTTAAAAAGTGTTTAAAATATTTTTGTATTTTCACATTTCGTTTCTATTAAGTTCACAAATGTAGATTTTTTGTTGAGGAAATTGAAGTCGTTTTCTCCAATACGATGTAAATTGGTAGAATAAACGACCGATATTACAATAATCAAGAAAAATATTTTTACATTATACTGGTATCAAAATCCCACTACTGTACTTATGAGCTTCAAAGCGGCGTGAAAACCACCAGTACACTTGCAAGAACAGCACAACAGTGGGCTAATGCATGGAGACAGCCTCTGCCGTGACTCTGGGTGTCCTCGCTCTCACTTGCATTCTGGGGTCCCGGTGGAGATGAAGAAATTAGCGCAGCAACCTCGCCTCAACCCCGCCATGGTGCCTGGATGCCCGTACCTATAGTATGAGATTTGTGATACTGGGCGACATTGCAGGTATACGGGGTGAGTCACCACGACATTGATCCGGTTGGGAATGCCGCAGTGGGAGAAAATGGTGTATGTGGCGTGAGGTGGGGTGGCTGGCGCCCGGACAGAACCTTGATGTGGTTCACCCCAGAAAATCTTTACGCCCTGGACATAAGAGCCGGAAGGCTAGTTGGTTTTTTTAAACAAATATAGTATTGTATTACTAGGAACATGTCCAACTCTTACCTCTAGAATCACGAATAATAAGATTTAGCGTAAAATATTGATATAATAAAGAGCATAATTTTCTTTTGTATCCAAAATAACAAAAGTTTGATATAGTTTACTGTCGTCGACGTTAGCTTTAAATTTCTTTAAAAGAATGTATGCAAGCAGTATGATAAGTAATGTGTCTATTTTAAACTATGTTGGGCCAGATGTCGTCGCCACGGCATACAAGAGGATTGGTGGTCTAGCCCAACGCCATACAAATATATTTCCTAAAAAATTACAGACAATTATACTAACAAGTAAAATCAAATAAACCATTCTGATCAATGAACTAAAATAAATCAAAGACAATGCGCAGATAAACATAATGACAAAACTTTTCCTTATCCCTTATGCGAGAACAAATGGACATAAGTACTCTTTCTTCTCGATTGGCATTCAGGCAATTAAATGGATTGCCTGAACAAACCAGGCAAACCAGTAACTTAACATCATTTATAAGATGCAAGACTAGACTCTGACCACGGCTGAGCGTAGGACGCAATAATTTGCTTTTAGGAAGGAGGGTCTGTAATGTATAAGATAAGATAAAACTATGCTGAAATTTTGCTTCTTTACTCCCTTTCTTTTAACTCGTACTGTCTGTCTGCTTGGTTGATTGCTTGCTTGGAAAACTTTACATCAATTTTTCGACCACCTCCCGTCGTCCATTCGAGCTGAAACTTGGGCAGCAGACTTGTTGCGACTAACAATACATTCTATCAAATTTTCAGCATCATAGCCGTTGGAATAGTCACTAATACCTTCGACCAATTTGCGAATCAAAGAAAATTTTACGTAAAACATTGCTGCCTTTCTCTATCAGAAGAGACGGAAGTAAATAAACTTTCCGGCTTTGGCCCGAAAAGAAAAAGGATGCGCAAAATTTTTGTGTGGAAATTCATAAGGCATGATATCACTTATATTTATTTTAATCTATCAAAATTTAAATTAAATATAAACTTAGTTTACAATGAAAGGGAGTATAATACAAACTTTGTTTTATGGGTTAGTTTTTTCATGATAATTTTTACATTTCTGAAACTTAAAACATGAAACAGGAAAAGTTTGAATCTTAAAAACGTTAAAAGTTGTACCTCTCTAAACAATAAATATATTTTATGTTTCATGTTTTAAATTTTTAAAAAAAGTATAATATAAAACACATAATAAGCTTATTCATTTTCCATTTCTAGAAAGTCTGATACAAGAATAATAATGTTACATTGATCAACAATGTTAAAACCCTGTGTAAAGGAATGTGTTTCTCTTTATTGAGTGGTGATGGGACCGTATGAGGGAATGAGGAAGGCTGGGCGGAGAGAGGGAGTAGGGAATGAGGAAGGCTTGGCGGAGAGAGGGAGTAGGGCCAATGTAATGAGACGCGGTGTAATGCTATTTTTACATTTTCAAAGATATTTTCCAGGCTATTAAGTCTAGCCTCCCTCATTTCAATCTTGCTCCAAGATCTCAGAGACAAACGGAGCATAAACTAGTGGATCTCTCTGGCTACTTCAGACTTTTACACCGGCACAGCTATGTAATAGTAGGAACATAATCGAATCCCTACTCCAATAGGTTGCCCTCGTCGCTTCCCCCCCCCTCCCCTCCCCACTTTTCTCGTAATTGTCACGCCCCGGGGGGGAACTACTGGCTAATAACGATCTTAATAATATCGAAGCAGTTGCCCGAGTGGGCAGCATGTTTGAGAGGCGATGGCGTCCAATGGAGATGAGGGGAAATTAGCACGGTTTAGATGCTTGGAGACAAGGATTGTTTGTGGGGGTAAGTAGGGGGAAGCAAGCAAGCCTACTGCACTTCTCCAAGATTCTTCATATTCAGCAACAAAAAGAAAACAATTTCTCTTGTTAGATGAAGAGGTTTTGAAGAGGTCGAGTTTTTCACAAACAAACTTTAGATTGTATAAATTGAAAGTTAATTTTTAGGATGAACGTGAGGCTGTGAACTGTGTTGAATTTTTTCTGCTATATAAAATTATTATTTCTCAAATACTAGTATGATTAAATGTACAATTATATCTTTTGGAAATACTTCAACAAAATAACAGCATTCTCTCTCTCTTTCTCTTTTGAGTGTGTGGATTCCGACATGCCTTTTTTAAATCCCATTACAATATTTATTTTAAATTCCTTTCCTAAATATTTTCAGTCAATAATACATATTTTTAAAATTATTATAGCTTTATGTTTATTGTAGTATTTAAATTTTTATCTGTTGTTTTATATAGACCTATGTAATTGGGGAATTTATCTTGTATAATTTATATGCAGAAATGTTCACCAAATTTGTTAAACTATTCAATAAATCTCTGACCATCTTCATCCAGTCATCCGTCTTTACTAATCTCTCTATTACACAAATTGATCATTAAATAAAATCAAAATAATTGGACTTTAATTTGTATAACTGCAAATATCCACATTTTAATTTAGAAATAACCGTACATACATTGGATTGTGAGTAAAAATATTATTACATTCTCTACCAAGGCCTCTATCAGCCGCTAAATCAATAAAGCATTAAGAAAACTTAGAACAAAAAAAAACAAAGGAATTTGATTGTTTAATAGATACCATGACACATATACATTAAAAGAAATTACACAGTTGAAAATCTAGCAAATAACAGGAGGCAGCAAGAGAAGTAGAATCGGTATCTCTACACTCTATACACAGTTGCGTCAAAGCAATAATTTATATATATAATTATGGTTGACTGAGCTTCTTCCAAATCACATGTCAAAGACTTATTGTACATTCTTTCCCGTCCAGACAAATCTGTAGACTATTGACGAGACAGAGCAATACATGTATAGGAAACTACAGGATACCTGACCTCCTCGTTTCTGTACCATTCTGCCCCGACAAACTTTTGAACCCTCTACTAATGTCAAACTATATGGAGAACTGACACACAACCAGTGCACAATTCATTTAAATGATTTTAATAAGTGCATACCGGTACTTCATCCTGCTAATCTTTTGAGAATAAAGAAGAAGAAAGATAGTCAGCCATCTTACTCTTATAAAAAGGACAAAATATGTTAACGAATCCCCCTCCCCTTCCCATCCCGTAAAAAACAATTATTATAAAAGCACATCTCCTGCACGTATTTGTGCGTGAAAAAAAAGAACAACTGGCATTTTGAAGGTGATAAAACAAAGAGAAATGGAACAAGGCTAATTCTAGCTAAGAGCAATAGCCCTATGGAAAATGCATCACTCTTTTAAAAACATTCACAATTTCAAATGTGCAAGCAACAATTTGGCTACACGAAATCTTCTTCGCACCGTCTCTATCTTTCTAGCAATGGACTTGAAGAGTCTTTCATTTTTTTCAACATTTCTCTTGGAAGATCAAACAGCACTTTAAGTTTAGGTTTAAATAGCGGAAGAGTGTTAATCGCTATTTTTGTTTCTTTTCAACTTGATAATACCATGTTTTATTTTAAATTTCGGTTTTGTTGAGCTGTTTTATTTTTTGTTTGGCGTTTCTTTTGCCTTTTACTTCTTTGTTTGTTTTGTTTTATTTGCTTCATTAAAATTCGGTTTGAAGTATCAGAAGCAAGCATTGCTTAAAATATCTTTTCTTTACGGTGACAACTGGAGTAATATCTAATAAGATATAGTTAATATAGAGTAATAATAATTTAAAATGATTTTCGTGGTATCCTTTCAATTTGTAAAGATGACGCAGTAGTTTCACAAAGACACCAAATATTATATTTAAAACAAAAAAATTGTAGACCATGTTGGTCCATATGTCATTTTTTGAAGCTGCCACCAATTCTCTTATGGATTTTATTTTCACCCCAAACTAGTTGAATGTAGACTCTAGAAACAGCCTCCAGACCTGGCTCGTGTCAAACCGTAGAACTTCAAGAATGGCAATCCGAGCACGCTGTCTCCAGACCACAGCGTTACAATAGGTACTTCGATAAAATTTCTAAAATTGTTAAAATTAATAACATTGAAACAAAACCTATTTAGTTAAATGTAGTTTGGTATTGGCTTTCCAATGACACCTCATTTTTGTTTCTACATGAAATATTAACGAAGTTATGAATTTTTTAAGTGTCCGAAAATTAAGCCTATTTGACCCATCTAAATATAAAAAAAAAGTGTGACCCAAAAACCTGAACTGAGCTGTTTAAATTGCTATAACTTAAAAACCGTAAAAGATAAATCTATGAAATTTGAAACACTTATTCTACTATATATTATTTTAATTTTAAAATAGGTATTTACATAGGTGTCGATTGGGGAGGGGGCCCAGAACCCCGTTTTCCCCAGAATTTAGTATTTTACTATTAAACACAATTTCACCTCACTGACCTATATATAACATAAACATAGATCTGAGGTTTTTTACCCATTAGAAAGCCTCTTCACCCCCGATCCCCAACTGTATACAAATACTTTTCTAGACAAGGGGCGTAGCCACATGGGGGAGGAAGGAGGGGGGGGGGGTTAGAGACTTGTAATGTATTTGAAAATATATTTTTTTTACAGTATTTACATTTTTCCCCATATTTTGGGTAAAATGTATTTAAATAATGTTTGTAACATGACATGTCAAAACCACTCCTCAAACATTCTAACCGTTTATAACGTCATCCCAAGTCTAGGCACAGTGAAGCAGCGTTCACCAGTTTCTGTGGCATAATGCCCATCCACCATTACTTTACCCCAACTAGTGTCAGGTACCCACCATAGCTGGATAGACTCAGGTGCATCCTTAAGTCCCGGAAAAAATCCTAGCCTGCACCAGGATTTGTAGCCTACCCAGAAACTTTGGATTGCCAGTTGAATGCGCTGCAGCTAGGCCACCGTGCCACATAATTATAATAAAGAGTACAATATGAAATTAAATATATTTATTTATATATCATTTTACTTTATTCATAACAATTTACTTAATATTTATGATAAAAATACCCTATCAGAGTGTCACATAATGGGGAAATTGAAGGAGAATTTAAATGACAATGTTCTGTGTCAACAATATACAAAATATTTTGTGACCATTACAATTACATCAACCATCTGCATTTACTTTTACCTAAATATTAAAATAGTGCCAGATCAGGGTAAATTCATATACATAATTAATTATAAAAAGCCTAAATAGTTGTAATTTTCTTGGAGTTTACTCAAGAACAATTTGAGCATGCTGCTGGCAAAGTACAATGTCTAATAATATTAATGAATGTATTTTTTGTAATGATTATAATATTACTTCAAGCTAAATTAAAATTTAATTACATTTTGTGCTACTGTTATTTTTATTGCAGATTTATCATTTGTAAACACTCAAAATTATAGTATGAATAACCAAGATAATACTTGTTACATATAAAATATACTTTTTTCCATGTTGAGAAAACAAGAACATACTGATAAATTACCATTATAATTTAATACATAAGTAAATTTTACATAATTATTACAATTCTATTAAAAGCAACAGTGCAGGTATTTATTTGAATAAAGAAAAGCAGTCTGTGCTAATTGTCGGGTATGGTGGGTGAGTTGAGCTCGTAAATGTAAAGAAAAATATATGCCACTGAAAATTAAAATTATAATTAATAGACAATTTTTTTAGGCATGAATGGATTACGGTAATTAGTGCACCAGAAACACCTCGCTCTCCCCCACCCCCTCTTTTTAATATATATTTGGGCGTGTAGTTCAAAAATATACCTTTACCATCAGAATCAATAAGAATCAGGGTTCAGCTGCACCACATAACAGTCTTGCCCATAAGTACCATGAACAATGATACCTATGTGCAATGTAAAATATTTTAAACTATGTGTTTCATCAGAAGAGTATTCTTTTTGATAAAAGCTATTATATTAAAAACTTTGATGTTATGTACCCAATAGTGAAAGCAGCATGCAATTTGCCTTTTTAATGATTTCTTTTCCACAATTTTTTTAATGTTGTATTTCATTAAATATAAATACAGCATTCTTAGAATGTCTATTATTTTATTTAATTAATGGACAACTTAGAGCTCATCTTTTTTTTTCCACACGGACAATAAGCAATTTGTGATTACATATTTATAGGCTGCGTAATAATCCTTATATCTTAGTCATTTTTGTCACAGGGACCATGTGATTTAATTTTTTTATACTATCTTGAAAAAAAACACATAGTGACACAGGTCTTTTTTAACTTTTTATATTAAAATTGTTTTTTCCATTCCCTTTTCATTTCTATATTTTCAACTTGAATGCTAGATCCATATGAGAAGCTATAATGAATAATAAAAAAACAAAACAAGTTTTATAAATGTAGGCCTATAGCATAGCATTTTAAATATTTAAAAAAATTATCTAGGCCTATAAGTAAAAGTTGTTGTTTTTTTTAAAATGTATAATATGCTATGGTCATTGCAATCTTTTTTTGGCTGTCCTGTGTAGGTGCAGGAGGCCTAGGCCTACATATTTAAAAAAAAATTAATTATTATTATTATAGTGTTACTAGACTCTTTATGAAAGTAATTGGCCTTTGTTTTAGAGTCTAGGACTCTAGAGCCTAGATAATATAATAGACATAATCATGGCTGCTATAGACAATATATAGCCTAATACAGTACAGTAGGCCCTATAGTATACTTATTAATGGGACTACTTGTTATTATAGACTAGAGACTATCTATAGTAACTAGGCTAGGCCTAATCATATTTAATCATGACCCTTCATACAATTTTGTTGAGCTTGTTGGAATTCTTGGCTCTATAGACTATAGTTGGCTAAATATATTATTAGTCCTATGCTAATATTGTACACAACCAAGCTTTATCATGGCCTACGTAAATAGCCCTAGGCTATGTCTATGCCTTATCATAAGGCTTATATATGACTATAAAATGACTAGGCCTACTCCTAGTCATGACCTATATTCCTATATATTCTATATATCCTGGCTATAGTTATAGCCCTAGCCTAGCCCATGTGCGGCGCTACCTATGTAAAGTCTTTAATACAGGCTTAGTTGTGCCCTATAACCATGTGCCCTAAAATACTAGACCTAACCATGGCTTTTCTAATAGACCTATACAATACTGAGTAAAAAATTACGCGGATAAAGTTGGTTTCTAGCATTTTTCCATTTATTTATTTTGTAAAATCCAATCCTACTTTTTTAAAAATGCCACGTGTTTTTTTTTTAATGTTCTAAAAATAAATATGATTTTAATATGACCTAAAAACAAAGGCGTGTAGTTTCTAAAAATAGATTTCACAAACAAAGTTTATAATATTTATTAATAAAAAGTGCTGTAATTGTATATGTTAAAATTGACACTATTTTATACATTTATACAGATTAAATACAAAAATACATCAAAAAGTTTTCGACAGCTAAATATAACGAGAACAAAAAATAAAAAAACATTTTTTGCTATATGTTATTTGTAATTTTGGATTAAAAAAAAAGAATCGATCGAAGTAGCCGATTGTTATGAAATTTCGTAATTATACTTATTTTTACATGATAAAAACGAAAAGCTTTATTAAAAAGTTTTGTATACACAAATAAAAAAGTTGTAAATTCGTCAAACTTACCGATTTTCCCGCTAAATCAAAAACGTTTCCAACTTAATTACAAGTAGTGAAAAATCAAAATTAATAATGTTAAATATCTCATATACGAAAACTAATGACTTTTCTTGGCTAAAATTGAATGAAAGCTTGTCGAAAATTCTTAACTCCAATAACTATCAGATTAGGGCTGAAAAAGTGCGATTCAAATTTTTCATGATTTTATGTAAACAAAAAAAAATGTCGGAAATGGGTTTTATCGAAGTACCTAGTTACAATTAAGTTAATTTATTATTAATTTTTGGTGTTGCTAAAACCGCTTCTCCATTCATTGCAGCATAATATTTAGCCATTGCGTGATTGGAAGTCAAGGAGGAGTTCATACCCCATCCCCAACCTCTTTCTTTTTCTTTTCTCTCTATTTCTGCTACTCTTTCTTTCTATAATTCTTTTTATTTTTTAAGGCCTAATTACACGAGCGAGTTTACTAGCTGCTAGTGGGCTAGTTTACTATCTTGCTAGTAAACTAGCACCGTGTAATCTAATCACTAGCAGCCCTGCTAGTAAAAAAGCTGGAGGAAAAGTTGAAAGCCTGTCAACTTTACTCGCCGGCTTTTGTGCGCCAAATTAGCAGTGTGTCCACTAGCAGCTAGTAAACTCGCCCTTGTAATTGAGCGTGTGGGAAGCTTTAAATGTAATCGTCAACTAGCGCACTCGCTAACTCGCCGGCGACTTAACTAGCCGACTATCTTGCTAGTAAACTAGCTTCGTGTAATCAATAACTAGCAGCTAGTCAACTACTAGCCCTGCTAGTAAAAAAAGCTGGTGGAAGAGTTCAAATTCGTGGAAGTTTACTCACCACTAGCCGGCTTTTGACCTAGAAATTAGCAGTGTGTCATAAAAAACAACACAGTTACTGTTCAATTTGAAAAGACCACACGTGCTTTCAAGGTTTCAACACACCAGCTAGTTGGCTATTGAGCGTGTAAGTTTTTAGTCTGATCGTCAACTAGCGCACTCGCCAACTCGCCGGCGACTTTACTAGCCAACTAGGAGCTAGTAAACTAGCTCGTGTAATTCAGCCTCACGAAATCCATCAGTTTTGTGGCTTGTAAACCTAAACTAACATCAAACGTTGTTGCTCGTTTAATAACTCCATTTTTTATTATTTTTTTTCAAAAATATGATTACAAAAAAACTTTCAAGACCAAAATAACAAAGCGTGCAATATCTTTTTTTTATTCACTCTTGTTCACATGACGTAATGTCTAGACATTGACCTTTTGAACTATGTCTTGTCCTATGCTGAATTTTTAATTTGTATTTGTATTCAATTATTTTATTTAACTGTCTTCCAAAATTCGTTGTATTTAAAACATTTATGACAGTAATACTTGTAGCTCACCTCTTCTGATATTATCTGTTGTGCGCACCACTTACGACATAATATTTTGAAGCCACTTCTGACACCATTCGTTGTTGGCTCATTTTTATGATAACTGTTTTCGGGTCCTGTTGGTTCTAAAATATCATCACAACTTATAACAGTACATAGAATAAACCTGACGAATCTCAAAAACTGAAAACTGATATAATTAATGACTCGACTATCCGCAATATTGAATTGCTTTATTAAAGATACAACAAACTCAGGAAAATTATTAAAAAATAAAATCATTTCATGTCACTTCACAAGCTCCTCACAACATAAGCTTCCGACTTGTTCCATAATCCCGACCCCGACTCACTCTTTTCCTCAACTCTGGTCTACTCTACATTCCACTCTTCCCCTTTCCATTATATCCATTACACCCCCAGCCCCTTTTTTTTATTCCAAAGTATAGAAATGGTAAAATATTCACGTGAAATCTCGCGGTAGAGACATGAAGGTCTAGGCGAAGGTTGTGTTTATGTAGCCATTTATTTACGTTCCTAATCTTTTTACAGTTTCATACGTATTGTTGCACTTAGACAAATTTCCGTCGACGGAATTTCTCATTAAATACTTGTTAACATTATATGAGGATTTACCCCCCTCTTGGTACATTGATGTATCTCTACGTTCACAACTGCATTGTTTACATTTAATATTACAGTTTATACTACATTTACGGTTGTATCATCATTTTCGCTAATCATTGACATTGTACTCATTAATATACCTGATTATTAGTAAATGTCAATTAACTTCGATACGTTTCATCAAAATTTTGTCCTTAAAATATACGTCTTTCTAGCAACAGCGTTCGCACATTTCATGTCGTGATATTGATCAGGGCCGTATTTAGGATTATGGGGGCCCTGTTCCCAAATTTATGTGGCCTCGTCCCTGCCTTCCACATACCTCAGAGAAGGGCCGTTAATTCAAGTCACATTCTGTAAAATCATTAATTTTATGTTGCGCTTAGCTTGGTTGGACTGGAGCGCTTTAAATTGTTGGGGAATCAATGAATTTTATTTTACATTTTCAACGAAAGAATGGGAATGTCACTAAAACATTTCTTTTTGAGATCCGTGGGGGCCCCTTTTGTGTGGAGGCCCCTGTTCCAATGGAAAATGTGGAACATGCCTAAATACGCCACTGCTATTGATAGTTACTTAAGTAAGATACTTAGACTACTAGACTACGGTACCCAATGCAGACATAATAATTGGGGGGGGGGGTAAAAAATTACTCCCTCCTCCATTTAGAAATAATCTTTTATCCATTATCAATTGGGGGGGGGGGGGGGGTGGCTTGATAAACAGAAAAACCCTCACTCAAACACATAAATAGACATACATAGAAGTCAAATTATGAACTGCTGCCCAATTAATTTAATATTTTATATGCTTAACAATAGTTGAAACAATCAAATCAAATTAATTCATTTCTAATTAATTCATTGAATAGTTTTAAATTCTATTGAGTTGAAAAGAATTTGTTTGAGGCCAAATGTCTAAATATGCTAAGGAGTTTAGAATAGTTTACCAATAACACGGCACCGACCTAGTCAAGGGATTGTTAAAACACTGACGAAGCATGTTCACAAACATTACTATTTGTAACAATTTAGAACACGAAAAATAATCATAAATTATTATTAAAATTATAAAAAGAAAATCAATAGAATTATTTAAAGGTTAATTTATATTTATTTGTTCTCTGAAGGCCTGGACTAAATTCCTAAAATGAAACTCTGTCATATGTTTGTAGTTCTTGTTTGCGATGTTTTAAATTTTATATGTAGTTAAATTGTGGGCTTTTCTCTCGGTCTAAACGGGGTCTCCACAATAATATGAAGAAGAAGAAAAAGAAGTAAAATTCCATTATTACCATAAACCGTAACTTTCTGTAGAATGATCCACCTTGCCACGTTTTTAAATTGAAGAGATTAAAGAAAAATAACTTTTAAAAGCCTGCTCTCAGAAGAAAAAATAGATGAGAGGTTTAATAAATGATACACATATCACCTTCCCCCGCATATAACAGATAAGGAAAGTGTTTTTCTCCTTATGTTTATCTAAGCTTTGCAGCAGGTGGATTAATGTTCATTGTTGTGATGGTAGAGAGTAGGGGAGATGTTGGAAAAGCATTTCATTTTCCATTGGTCGCCTTGCTCCATGATGACGTTATTAATGACGTCAATACCTTAATCTGGATTGGGCAAACAACCCATTGATAAACCGCCTTGCGACGGTGAAGTGTTTGAGGAGAACAATAAGACAATATTTACAATGAAAAAAACTACAACTAGTTAACTGTATCCATGACGTATGTTAGGTCTGGTCATTAAGACTTAGTTAGATGGGGGACATTAAGGCTTAATAAGATAGGGACATTAAATGGGGACATTAGAGTTAGTCAGATGGGGACATTAAGGCTTAATTAGATGGGGGACATAAGAGCTTAGTTAGATGGGGGACATTAAGACTTAATTAAATGGGGACATTAAGGCTTAATTAGATGGGGACATTAAGGCTTAATTAGATGGGGACATTAAGGCTTAATTAGATGGGGGACATAAAGGCTTAGTTAGATGGGGGACATTAAGACTTAATTTAATTGGGACATTAATGCTTAATTAGATGGGGACATTAAGGCTTAATTAGATGGGGGACATAAAGGCTATGTTAGAGCAGAGCAGAAAGGCTTAGTTTGAACAGAACAGTAAGGCTTAAAATGCAGGTAAAAATGCAGAGATTTTTAGTAATCGAATCTGGATGGTGTCATTGAGTCTAACTAGTTAATTATACCATTAACTAAAAGAATAATGTGACCATTGTTCACTGAAAGGTTGCATTATGCACAATTATGGTAGTTTTTCTTCTGTTTGAATTCAATGTCACGAAAAGGGAGTTAAAAGTCGATTTTTTCGTATTTTTAACATTGAAAAAAAAGCTGTACAATATACTACACAAACTGTACAATATACTACACAAACTGTACAATATAGTACACAAACTGTACAATATACTACACAAACTGTACAATATGCTACACAAACTGTACAATATACTACACAAACTGTACAATATACTACACAAGCTGTACAATGTACTACACAAACTGTACAATATACTACACAAACTGTACAATATACTACACAAACTGTACAATATACTACACAAGCTGTACAATGTACTACACAAACTGTACAAAATACTTCACAAACTGTATAATATACTACACAAGCTGTATAATATACTACACAAACTGTACAATATACTACACAAACTGTACAATATACTACACAAACTGTATAATATACTACACAAACTGTACAATATACTACACAAACTGTACAATATACTACACAAACTGTATAACATACTACACAAACTGTACAATATACTACACAAACTGTATAATATACTACACAACTTGTACAATATACTACACAAACTGTACAATATACTACTACAATATACACAACAAACTGCCATAAGGTGCCATATAGATTATTGTCAGGTGTTAGTCAGTTCACTGTTATTTGCTTTGTCCTGGTATTTTATTTGATGTCAGCCTGGCGTGGAAAACCTTTGCATGGATGAAAAGAACGAAAGACTTGAATAATTTAGACTTCTTTCTATTCTTAATTCTGCACAATGCATCAACACTTTTCTTGACATTTGTTTTTTGTCTTTAAAAACTGGCATTGAAAAAACGATGGTAATATACATATAAGAGTTTCGAGGAATATATTTCCCTGGCCCAATGTGTAAATAGGGCCGAATTTTAAAAGAAGTGAGGCCCTAATATATTATACTAATGAGCCCCCTATGCAACCGTCAAAAAATTTAAAATATTATGAATAGAAAACACAGACTAAATGTTTCAACTGCAAAAATACAAAAGCCATAAATAGAAAATAAAAACAGTATAATACAATTACTAAACAAAAAAATAAGATTGTAAAATATTTTTACTGTCTAAATAAATTTTCACTACAAACGTTTAAAAATATTTTTTTTAATCAGACAGAGTATTATTTATTCTCATATAATGCTTAAATTCGAAGGTATTTGCATCTTACAATATGCACATTTTAGTAGGTAAGATAGCGGAAGTACTGTGATATTTTATTATATTCTTATTTTAATATTTTTTATAATTATTATTTTGTAAGTCTTATTTTAGTAGCTTATAAACGGAAATAATAGGACATGCAATATTTATTATCTTTTAAGTCTTTTTTTAAAATTGATGATAGTAATGGGGCATGCAATATTCATTATCTTATTGAGTTGTTATCACATGCGCTTAACCGGCAGCAGTGAAACCTCTCACAGATTAATAGTCTTCTAGAGCGCACTGAGCATGCTAAAATAGCATGGATAGAAGCGCTATATAAATTACCATTACCATTACCATAAGTCATATATCTTATAAGTCAAATATTTTATAAGTAATATTTTAGTATCTGATCAAACGGAAGTATTTGATCCCAATATAAAACACTTCTTTGTCACTGACTGATGACGAGATTCAGAACTTTTGCGAATTTATTTTGAAATTCATTATTGTTATAAAACTATAAATCTAGGCTGGGGGTACCCACAAGTTCGGAGGCCTAGATAATCTACAGATAGATCTGATTATACGTCTCTATGTTCTCTAGGAGCCTGTTAAATACAGTTCGTCAGTGTTATATAGCACACTATTATAAAGGATTGCGTGGCTTACACGAAACAATACAGCTATAATAGTCTCCTGAACTGTTGATCATTTAACCACCAGATGAACGCAGACTCATGAACACTTACAGAGACTATAGTTGGGCCATCTAAGGAAAAAAAAATCTATGAACGCTTACATAGACTCTAGTAGGGCCATCTAAGGACACAAGGCAATAAATCTATGAACACTTACATAATTGGTGTTTATGCGTGGGTGTTGCCATGCCATCTTATTTGTATCACAACTTATTAGGTTTGTTATTGTTGTTGCTATGTATGTGTTCCCCCCCCCCTACATTACTATATGTGAGTCGCTCTAAGATCAATAAAGATCAATAAAGATCACCGGATACTGACTTGATCTCTTATCAAACTAACTGACATATTATACTCAACTAGAATTTGTGTTTATCCCAGAGCCATGTTTATGCGTCATTATCTTATATGTCCTAATAAATAAGGTAAGATAAGATTTCTTCATTGATTCAAACTAATGGTAATTTGAATTCAGCATTAATACAAATTATTTTGTAACACTATGAAATAACTATTAATAACACAAGGACAAAAGTATACTTTTAAAATAGAAATACACATACACACTACCATACCATTTTAGACAAGAAATGTATCAATAGATATATATTGTATTTCTAGCTGACGGGCGCTGCACATGGAAATTCACACTGAAAGTAGAACAACAATATTTCTGAAAACTCTGTTCTAGCTCTGATTAAAAGAAGCCGGCCACTTAGTTTAGATCTGATGTGGCTGTGGTGTAGTTGGTGCGCATTATCTTAAAGTATGTTACCAATATTTGTTCGCTGTTGGGGCATTTCCATACTGCAGTGATTGTAAACGTGGTGGTATTACCAACAGTTGCAGTGTAAAATATCCATGTTGGTCTTATCTATATTCAATTGCCAAAACCTCCTTTGACAAAAAAAACCTTTGGTTGATTTTGTTATAGAGAATTTGGCAATGGTAAGTCCAAGAAATCATATATGTATTTTGGACGCTGTTGAATCTAGCAGCTCTTTTCCAAATACATTTTCTTTTAGTTTTTAATTTTTTTATTTTTTGTCTTCGACTGAAGAGAACTTCTAGTATAGGGTCTAAATTGTTACATTATTAGTATTTTATATAATAGTTATAAATCTAATTACCTTATATTAAATATTTAAACATCACTCTTTGTAAACAAAAGTGATAATAAAAAGAACAATGATAATTCATAAAGCGCATCACTCCTTCCTCTTGTATTACGCAAGCTCTTTATCCCTTACGTTCACAATTAAGTTTGGCTGACGTTCACAATTAAGTTTGGCTGACGTTCACAATTTAGTGTGGCTGACGCTCAAAAATTAGTTTGGCTGACATTCACAATTTAGTTTGGCTGACATTCACAATTTAGTTTGGCTGACGTTCACAATTTAGTTTGGCTGACGCTCAAAAATTAGTTTGGCTGACATTCACAATTTAGTTTGGCTGACATTCACAATTTAGTTTGGCTGACGTTCACAATTTAGTTTGGCTGACGTTCACAATTTAGTTTGGCTGACATCCACAATTTAGTTTGGCTGACATTCACAATTTAGTTTGGCTGACGTTTACATTTTAGTTTGGCTGACGTTCACAATTTAGTTTGGCTGACATTCACAATTTAGTTTGGCTGACGTTCACAATTTAGTTTGGCTGACATTCACAATTTAGTTTGGCTCATTTCACAATTTAGTTTGGGTGACGTTCAAAATTTAGTTTGGCTGACGTTCACAATTTAGTTTGGCTGACATTCACAATTTAGTTTGGCTGACGTTCACAATTTAGTTTGGCTGACGTTCACAATTTAGTTTGGCTGACGTTCACAATTTAGTTTGGCTGACATTCACAATTTAGTATGGCTGACGTTCACAATTTAGTTTGGCTGACATTCACAATTTAGTTTGGGTGACGTTCAAAATTTAGTTTGGCTGACGTTCACAATTTAATTTGGCTGACGTTCACAATTTAGTTTGGCTGACGTTCACAATTTAGTTTGGCTGACGTTCACAAAAACAAATTGTTGAGTTTGGCACAAAATCACATGCTAGAGAGAAAGGTTTTTATAATTCTTCTCAAAGCATGTTTTTTTTTCTTAGAATCCCTCAAAGTTAGAGGCGAGATTTTCAATAATGTTGGCGCCATAGATTTAATGGAGTGCACCTCATAGGACTTTTTTGAGTGCCTAAGGTTAGCGAGAATTGCAGACCTTTTATGGTATATTTCTTGGAAATATTTCGTTTCAGGCTATCTTTAATATAGCCTACGATGACCTTTAAGAACAACCCTAACGACAGAACTAACACAGAGCACGTAGATGTAAGGACAATAGTTATCGACATAACGAGCACAAGGAATCATTGTGAGCATACTATAGGCCTGAAAAAGACATCAGTATCATATTTAACAAAACAATTTAAGACGTCCTCATTAAAAAAAATGTGACGCCTTTTCCTTCCAATTAAGTTTAGGCTATTTATTTATCTTTTTTTTTTAATCCCTAGGCCAGTAAAAACTATTAAAAATATCTAATGTTCTTAATGGTTCAGATTAAATCGCCCTTTACACATCACAAGTTGCACGGCAAAAACAAAACAACATTATTGTTAATGTCAACACTAAAACAAAAATAAAATTACAGCAAAGAAAATACAATGAATGATATGGCCATTTTGCTAATCGTACAATTTTAATGATTGTTTCGTTTAATGATTAACGGGTTACATGCAAGGAGAGTTTTTATTAATCGTATTATATTTCGTTTGACTGGAAACGAAATTCAATTTAAGCAGAACACAAAAGGCACAGAGGCTAGGTTCGACTTAAACATACAAATACACATTCAGAACTACTGTAAGAAGGTGTGTTGGTTTTTTTTTACTACATATTTAATCTAACAATACCCTTTGATCGTGTTAACCTTTTCAAAGTTGAGAGTATTTAATAGTTTTACTACGGCATCTCCACACTTGGCAAACCAGATGATTGTTAGAAGAAAATTGAATTGAACAATAAATCGTTACTTTGAAATATATTCAAGTTCTACATTTAGGTAGAGAGAATAGAACAAACATTATTATATGTATATATATATATATATACATACACAGTTAGACTGACTGACTAATAAATTGACAGTTAGATGTTTAGAGAAAGGATGAGACGTGAGATATACACGTACCCATGTATGGAAAAAGAAATACAAACTGAATCCCAAAATTCAACTTCACCGAATACAAACTGAACTCATGCTTCAAAGTCACCAAGTACAAGCTTAAACCACTGGACTTCTAACTCTATTGGACTATAACTTACTGACCTTATTGCTAACATGCTCTTCAAATGTCTTTTTTTTTCTTCTTTCCAAGTCCTCCATTACGATATACCTTACTTGAGCTTTGCCAGCCGAGAACTGACTTGGTTAGTGTACCACTTTGTATTATGCCCTCATTGTTGACTTTACCCGCATCCCTATTTGTGCACACACTAAAGTAAATTGATGGCTGTGTAATTTACCTATTTCAAAGCAAGTAACGTTTGTAGCCTTCTAATTGACGAGTCTTAAATCTTATGCATGCATACATTTTGGATTACACATCAATTCCGATCCTATTCGTTAAATTAGAATTAAACAATGGCTGCCTTCTGCTATAAATTCTGGCATACTCACTTTTAATATTGAAGACATAATCCTCACAATAATACTAATAGCCTTTATTTATTTGTAGTAGGCCTGAACTTGCTGTTGAAAGTGCAATGAATTTCTCAACATGCGTGAATGCTAAGTCAGCAACAAGGCGTAAATCTCTGCTTTCAGTCGTAATGGTTGCCATTATAAGCCAAACAAAATGAAACCGGAAGTTCAACAACGCACTTAAAACATGCCGAAAAGATAATTATACGATTGTTTACGGGAATATAGCGGGAATGCATTTTAATCCAAATTGCCTATTTAAGACTCGTCAAAAAAATTACTATCAATTTTGCATGTTTAATATCAGATTCGAATCTTGTCTCCAAAGACATTCCTTTTCTAGCTGAAAAAAAAAAGTATATAGTTTGTCCCAAAGTCACATCGTACATCCCAAAGTTAGTCTATATTTGTGGGACCGATGTGGAAAAAAAAGGGGGCGGGGAAGGGAGGGAAGAAATTTTTATTTTACAAACAATTACGTTGACTGGCATGAGAAAATCGAATCCTAAAATTGGTTTCTATTTTTTTGAAGCTTTATTTTCTCCAACATATTTTACAATGTACTTTCATCCAACAGGATGGAGAAGATTAAACAGGAAACGTAACTCTGCGATGACCATCGGTCTGAAGACTCTTGTAATGTCACTCATTTTATTTCTTCAGCCTAGTTACCTCCCTTGCCCATTCGAAAGAAAAATGGCGACTTTCATAGCCCTAAGGCTAGATTTTTTTTCTGTGTTAAAGTCTTTATTTTATTCCATTTCTTCCCCTTGCGTCTAGACTGATCTGACCATGGGCTATCCCCTGACCAGAACGGAATCGTGTTTTATCGTGTGTTGCAAATATTTAAATAAGATTGTGTGGATTAGGAAAAGTTCAGTCCCTTTTTCTTCTTTAAAAAAAATGGCTTTGCTAAATTATTCCAATAGGATTTTTTTTAATGTTCATGTTATGTTTTTTTATACTGCTAAATTCTGTTGTAACAATAAAACCTTACTTATAATGTTCATATATGTTTTTTCATATTGCTGAATTATTAATTGTGCTTTAAAAACAATACTTGACTTGAAATGTTCATGTAATGTTTTTTTTTTTCATATTGCTAAATTTTGTTGTAAAAAAAAATAAACAATACTTAAAATGTTTATGTTATGTTTGTTTATTTTGCTAAGTTAAGTTGTAAAAACAGTATTTTAATTAAAATGTTTAAATTATGTAAAAACAATACCTAACTAAGCGGCAGTGAATGGCATTAAAAATTATGTCAGTATATGATCGAAATTTCAACAGTATTGAAACTTTGAATGAAAGTGATGTATACTTGGGATTTATTACAGGAGTAATTTTACATTTCTATTAGGAAAAGAAAAACTTTACTATTCTACATATTATTATGGTCATAATTTATATATTCTACACGTTATTGTTTTAATAGTTTTAATATTATACACAATATTGTGGTCATAACATAATTTAAAAATTCTACATAATAAGGTGGTCATAATTGTAACATTCTAAGAAATATTGTGGTCATAATGTATATAGGCTACACAATATATGGTGGTCTTAATTTTAATATTCTACATAATGTTTAAAATGTAAAAAAAAAAAGTTTTATGAAAACGAGGTGATAGGGGCCTATTTACCGGTTTTGTGACGACAATGATCAGCTATTTTGACAACATTTCCAATGGTTCAAAATAATAATTATTCAGTCGATGATGAAGTTTGGGAAGAGGTGGATAATGATGAGGACATGTATACTGAAGATTTCTTACCATTTGCCGATACACAAACTAAACCCTGGAAGAGGTGGATAATTATGAGGACATGTATACTGAAGATTTCTTACCATTTGCCGATACACAAACTAAACCCTGGAAGAGGTGGATAATGATGAGGACATGTATACTGAAGATTTTTTACCATTTGCCGATACACAAACTAAACCCTGGAAGAGGTGGATAATGATGAGGACATGTATACTTAAGATTTCTTACCATTCGCCGATACACAAACTAAACCCTGGAAGAGGTAGATAAGGATGAGGACATGTATACTGAAGATTTCTTACCATTCGCCGCTACACAAACTAAACCCTGGAAGAGGTGGATAATGATGAGGACATGTTTAATGAAGATTTCTTACCATTCGCCGCTACACAAACTAAACCCTGGAAAGCACACTTTTTATTATTTTTCTTTGGTGCTTAATGTTTTGCAATAATGCGAGAAAAATTAAATACAAAATAAACGTGCTATTGCTATAGTAAAGGGAAAGTGTATCGATTTAAATTATTCACTTAACATATGTATAGATATATATAGATCGATACAGACATATAGTTATAGCATAATACCTATAATTATTGTACTGGAGATGGCAATAAATATTGTTCAAAGAGTTTTCATTCTGTGCAGAATATTGTTCATCCTGGACTTTTAAGTTGATTGTGAGATTTAGACGTAAACACCATTATAATTTATATGCCAAAGTCATAGGATACAACAAAAGAATGGATAATATTATAGCTAGTAAAACGTCATTGCATTAAAAAAATATGAATTGGTTTAGTTTAATTTCTTTTTGTTTACATGTTTGTTTATCGGGTCTAATAATTGTTTTTTGAGAAGCAACGTCGTCTAGCGAAACAGAGTCGGGTTCTGTGTTATAGGTATCATGTATTCACATTTTAAGTTAAGAGATTTTGTCTCAACTATAAAAGTTTAGAAACTTCCAGCTCTATTTAGGTAAGTGACAAAAATACGAGGACTAATAATCCACCTGGATGCTAAGAACAAACTTGTACTTAAAAATAATATTCAGAACAAAAGTTTTTTGTGAGTGTGAATAAACAGGTAAACTATTTGTTGGGGAGAGAAATGCGGAATTCCTTATTGATGGAAGCCAATTTAGAGGTCCCCCCTCCAGGCCATGTTAACATGTACACGGAACTAATCAGATATCTAAAAATCGAGCAAAACATGATTTGTTTTTACAACTGTTTATTGGCATCAATCTTGAAAGAAATCAATGAGAAAACCAGCCAAGCTTCATGGAACTACGAAACTGTCACATTGTGTTCTAGTATTGTGTTTGAGGATGTCATCGCCCCGACTATCATGTTAAGGAGACATGGATTGATTCAAGGACGACAACTTACTAGCAAGAAACAGTAAAACATATAACAATAATATTTGCCTGATCGATGGTTTTCTCCTATAAAATAGTTCGTCAATGTTGTCAGTGTTTTTGTTTTATATCTATGTTTTTTGTATGGATAGTTGCAATTTTTTTGTGCCAGCTAAAAATACGAATAAATTGTTTCATCAAATTATTCACTTTTTTTCTCTCTTTCTATAATACACCAGTAGGCTATAAAAAATGTAATGGAGCTAATCAGTTCATAGAACATACAGATAGTACTGCACTAGGATGAATGTACTTTACGGTCTGTTGAGTTCGCTAGTCTCATCGGCCATGGAGAAGATGAGATTGTGTTACAGGAACAATACAATATATCGCTACTTATTCTTAGTGTCAGCTGTCGAATAGCTATGTAGAATGATGTACGCGGAACGAAGTTTCTCTGGTAAAGAAATGACAAATATAAAGCCAGAGATGACATAAATGACTGCTCCACTATCTACATCACCATCAGCCCAACTATCTACATCACCATGAGTCTAACTATCTACATAACCATCTGCCCAACTATCTACATCACCATCAGCCCAACTATCGACGTCACCATCAGCCCAACTATCTACATCACCATCAGTCTAACTATCTACATAACCATCTGCCCAACTATCTACATCACCATCAGCCCAACTATCGACATCACCATCAGCCCAACTATCTACATCACCATCAGTCTAACTATCTACATCACCATCAGCCCAACTAAATACATCACCACCACCCAACTATCCACATTACCACTTAGCGATCCGTATTCGACTTAGGACGCAGCGCATATTGGGCTCTACTGAATAATATGGTGGGTATATAAATCGTTACGTAGGGAAACTTTCTCTTTCAATTGTAGAGGACAACAATGTTCTGTTTTTAGGCAGGGTAGGGGATATCTATCTCTACACACAAACAACCACAAGTAAATATTCATACAGGTGGAAATAATTCATCATATCTGATCATTTTCATTTGTCTATAGACCAACGACGTCCATACTAGAACTCATGGGTAAGAGTATAAAGCTATAACAAGCCAAAAAAAAAAAAAAAAAAAAAAAAAAAAAAAAAAAAAAATTATTTTTGTGAATGCTATTAAGCGCTAACTTAGCTTTATTTTGTATAGAAATATAGCGAAATCTTTGTTACAAACGCTTTTATATTCTTTGTTTGCAAAAGGCGCTTTTTTTTTTTCCTTCCAATAATCTATGTATAAATAGTGATATATGATTGTGTTTAAATTATGTGGGTGGATGTTCAAGTCAGCGTATTTATCTTTCCTATTTACCTTGTGCCATCTTCAGACATCCGGGTCTCGTCAATAGATAAATAAATGATTTAAAATGGTCCGACTCTGTATTTTCGGGTATGGACCAAAATATTATTAAAACCTGTGAATAATTTATTTGATGAGCCAAATAGTAAAAATAACAAATCCACTAGTTACTCGCCTGACATGGGCTGCTACGGACAAGTGGTCTCAGTTGCTTGATTTACGATGCCCCACGCCCAAAGCTCCAAGTCTCGCCAGAATAATTGAAGCACTGTGCTCTTCAGATATTTATGGGAGATACCTTCAATAACATATTATTTTTGTAATCAGGCGAATACTAACATGGCAGCTAGTACGTCGATGTGTGAGACTTTGACATATGACAGATTGGTACAATAGGGTTGTAACGGATTACTAAATGGGTAAAAGTATGAGAGTGATATTTTTGTGAGCCGAATACGGTATGCCGTATACGATAGCAAACTACAGAGCGGCTTAATGATACAGTGACACATGAAATATGACATGGTGATGCAGTTACAGATTACAGAATAACAGTGTAATAATAAATTAAATAATACAGTGACAAATTAAAGAATGGCTAAATGGTGCGATGTCAGATGTCAGAATGGAAAAGTGATGTAGTGGTAGAGTAGTGGTAGGGCAGAGACAGATGTCAGAATGGAATAGTAATGTAGTGGTAGGGCAGAGACAGATGTCAGAATGGAAAAGTGATGTAGTTGTGGAGTAGTAGTGGGGTGATTTGCCTTCGAAATCGCCCTTCTTATTTCAGCCATCAGCTGGTTGTACTCCCTTCGGCTCTCGCCATTTGCAACTTTCCATCAGAAGCCTCCGATTTATCTTTTGCCCAGCTACCTTCCCAACACATGATGTGAAGGATATCGGCTTGTAGCTGTCGGCTTGCCCCGGATCCTTGCCTTTCTTCAGGATCGGGATAACCACTGCTTGTCTCCATAGTTTAGGGAGGACGATTTCAGACCACGTTCAGTTAATGAGCTCCAAGAGTTTCCCTTTGCCACGGTTTCCCAGATGCGTACTAAGCTCGTTTGAAATTCTATCTACTGTTAGGACCTTTCCAGCTTGGCATCGTCTTAAGACATAATCAAGTTCTTGTTGGAGAAGGGCAACGAAAATGCAACCGCCTCGCCCTATTCCATAATGTTTCTCTCAAATTCATTCCGGACTTTGTTCAGAGTCTTAGACACACTCGTTCTACCACCTGCCTTCCCTACACTTGCGAAGTGTTTATTGAGCCTCTCTACCCGCTTGGCACCCGTAACCAGAGGTTCTGTACAACATTTTTTTAAGTTCGTTCGGGTCCCTTCTCGCTTTTCCGATATTGACCGTGACCATGACGAGCTTTTCGTCACTTCCAACATCTCTCAGTATTTGAAAAGAGGTGCTCACTACCAGTTAAGAACTCACTAGCGTGAGATCTGGCCTCGAAATGCAACAGATTTGTGGGCGTGTCTGCTTCCTGCATTCGGACTAACGTAATATAATTGCAAAGTTCCTCAAGTTTTTGTCCGGAGGTGTTGGCGACAGCATAGTCCCAGGCTAGTGACTGCGGGTTGAAATTTCCACCGACGATAGTACGAGAAAGAATTGGTGGGCTTCAAATCGTAATTCTTTCTTCGGAGGGTTGTAGATGTTGGTCAGGTTGTAAACCTCTCCGTTCATGTAAACCTCCAGAGCCATAGCCAGACTACAGGTTTCGCATCCACCTGGAGATTCGGCCCACCGCTCGAGCTTGCATTGAGGCCCGGACTAGGGTCGCCAAACCTGGGCACTTCGAGCAGGTGCATCGAAAGATTCGGTAACCCGTAAAGGAAGAATCATGTTGCTTCCCTATTTTGACCGCCTGGAATATGGCTCCGTCAACATCGTACTCTGTGAGCAGTTTCTGCATCTCTACAGACTTGAACATCAGGCCGATCACTATCAGGTGCAGAACCTTAATGTGTGCGATCGGGTTCTTACCTTTACTTTTGCCACTATAAAATTTAATGTATAATTATAAGTGTTATGACACCATCATCATCATCATCGTCAATCCAATGACCGTTGAGGTCGTTTGGGGAGGGGGGGGGGGCGAATGGACACTTCTACAGTCAACTTTCTCCACTTTTGCCTATCTTGCGCGGTTGTCAATAGTTGAGTCAACTGCAGCCCTGTCCAATCCTTGACATTGTCGTACCAGCATCTCCGCTGCAGGCCTCTCCTACACCCACCTTCCAGCATGCCCTGGAGGATTGTTTTTGACAGGCTATTGTGCCGCAACACATGACCGAACCATGTTAGTTTGCGCCGTTTGATTGTAGCCATAATGTTTTCTTGAGGGCCATACAATGTATGACACCAATGTATGTATGACACCATACAATGTAATAAAACATAAAAAGTATTGTGACACCATACAATGTAATGAAACAGTGTGCCTAACAGTGTGCCAAACTAGGATTTCTAAACCATTCAGCGTGCCAACAGCCTGAAAGTTGTTGACCTTCTCTATTATACTTTAAAAAAATTATTTTGATAGAACAATTAATTTAGCTCCGTAGCAAGACCAAGACCAAAAACAAAGAAGATTATTTGTAGTGAAAATCGTTAAAGCGTTTTATATTTAATTAATGTGTTTTTTTAACATCCTTTTTATTTGCATTCATATCAAATACACTATTATATTTCTAAGCGTTTTTGGGATTTATTGTCTGAATATTATCATTTGTTAGTCAAGATGAGGCTCTTAGGCCCTAGTGACCGGCCTTACACCTGCCAATGTTATTTATATCTCATCTCAGTTTAACTGAGATGTACTGAGATGTAATAATTTTGGATTCAACTTCAAGAATGTCTAGATTTCGGCCCCAAACCATTTTATTTATAATGAAGTAGCATAGAAATTTAATGTGTATGTAGTAAATGTAGCGTGATATTTACCAATATTTAACGGATTAGATACGGAGTAATCATACAAACTGGGTAGTTAATGTAATGTTTGAAAATATAAATATAAATACTTTAGTCATAGGTATACTATTTATATAATTTTCAAATAATAATTACAGTTTGATCATTTCAAAGATATACATTTTAAGCAATGTATTCTTTTAATCTTAGAGTCTATAACAGAAAAAAAGGAAACATATTAAAAATATTAGCTCCCTTTAATTAAAAAAAACGTGTCCACATTTGAGTCACCAGTGATGCCAAACAAGTTATGTTTTGTAATATAATAAATATTACTGACTAATTATTATTTCTTTATATAAATCCGAAAATATGGTATTCATTACAAGATTTAATTATTAGCAGATTAAAATAATTTACAGCAAACAGTTGTAAATAAACATTTCTTGCATTAAACAATTCAGAAATTACATCATATAGTGCTATATTTATTAAATTTATTATATTAATATTTATTAAATTAATAATACAAATAAAATTGTTTACGAATTGATTATATTTATGTTTAATTAAAGAAGATGAGCATAAAAACTCTTTTAAATGTAATTAGTCTATATCAATTAACGAGCGGTCAAGTGTAAGTGACCTCTTTGTATGCTTAAAACAGCTTTCATGTGCGATAAAATATGTTCACAAGTGTGAGTTGAACAAAAAGATGAAAGTAAAAGAGCGAATGCCTAGCAGCTTTCTTCCAGATTTTTTCCTCAAATGAGCACATTTGGATGAGCATTTTTTAAATGTTTAAAATTCAACTTGCTGCATTTTGAAATCGCCAATATCCCTCCACTTAAAAAAATATCTACATCTAAGAAGGTTGTAGTAATATCAACCAGTTAAGCAGGATGTGGTATGAAAAGATGAGCCATTCAATTTGAAAGTATTGCCTTTGATTAGAAAACTTCGCTTTGAGTGTTTCAATGTAGTTCTGAAAAAGCCCAACTATCCATCTTAATATATGCCTTAATATAAGGATGTGCATGTAAGTTCAATGTTTTGAAATTGATTTCACGGCAAGATATGTCCAGTTTAAATTCAAATCCATTCCAATGGTTCTTGTAAATGCAACTTTGAAAACTTAAAAGTGTGGCTATGTCTTTCAGAAACATCGGCTTCAACAGTCAGTTTTCCTCATTAAGAACCTGAAAATGTTTTTTAATCAATAAAAACACCTTTTGGAGGTCTCTCGCGTGTCATTGAAAATCGCTTTGCGTGCCAAGTTTGGCACGCGTGCCTTAGGTTGCTGACCCCTGTAATAAAACATTAGAAGTGTTATCACACCATACAATATAAAAGTCGCACATACGTTAAACTTTAAAAAATATATATAAGAAGGAATAATATAATACAGTTAACGATATAGAAATAATGAAATGTTTTGATCACATTTTTTAAGACTCTAACTAGCACTTAGCATCTGATAAATAAACTAGACACCCATGGAAATACTAACATTGGGACCATCGGACATATGTAACACTTAGTCCCTGCAGGAAGCTATTGAAAATATACACTAAAATATTCGCTCATAGCAATAAATGTTAACATACACTTTGACATTCACTTGAATATTTAGTTTAACAATTATTTAAGTATTCACTTAAATATTAAGTATTCACTTTGACATTTCTTTTGATGATCAGTTCAATATTGACATACATATTTACTTAGACGTTGTACATGTTACATAATCTCATTTTGTTACTGATGATTATTGATTCCAACGCCTAATTGTGGTTTCAATTTAGTTCTTATATTTAAATTGGGGTTTTAAAATTTGAAATATGCTTATGTACTGTATAAGAATGTTATTACTAACCCTGTATAGCAGTGATAATTTCAAAGTGTATTGTTCTGTATAAGAATGCTATTACCAACCATGTATAGATCTAGCAGTGATCATTTCAAAGTGTATTGTTTTAAATTTATTTTGTATAAGAATGATATTACCAACCATGTATAGCAGTGATCATTTCAAAGTGTATTGTTCTGTATAAGAATGATATTACCAACCCTGTATAGCGGTGATCATTTCAAATATTTTTATGATGGAGCCAAGTCAAGAAAGAAAAATGTCGCGTGCTGCTCACCCACGTCAACCTCTCGCCGAGTGGGGGCGCTTAGGTAAAGCATCGCCGGATTGGTCAATATAAAAAGGCGCAAGGGATACAACTCCAGTACGGAACTTATGTCATTGACATCTGATTGACAATACCTTTCTTGGTGTTTTTTTTTTTACTACCCTTTCTAAGTCTCTGAGCAGGAACATCTACAAATTTAAAAGTATTTATTATTCCATAGGTAAGTACAGAGTTTACTTGCTAAAGAAACATTGATTGATATAAGCTTATTAACATGTTCAAGATCTGTAATACACAAACTTTATGTGATGTTTTTATTATTTTATATAATTATTCGTTATTTGTAATTTTACTGAAATTAGTGCTCTATGTATAATTAGTTAGCTATATATATAATTTAAACATTGAGAGTTTAACTTTATTTTGAAATTATCTACACCTTCTTCCAAACTCTCACTTAATAATCTCCCTCGACACATTGTGTTACGCAATTATCATTTATTGAAATATAATTAGTTTTAAATATTGTAATACCATTAATTTAATTGAGCTATGTTATTGTAACAAGTCCAATGACAGATATTGTTAAGATCTAAACGTCAAGGGTTAAAATCACTACTAAAAGTTTTAGTTTAACATATTATATATAATCATTATGTAATATTATATATTTTGTTTTAAAAAATACACTCTATCAATTAAGAAAACAAATTTAGTTGTGTATTGATGTATAATTAGGCTAATTATTATTATTTCAAACATAATCTAAATGCAAAATTTCCAAGCCAAATTCTTTCTATCAATTTAATTTGAATGAGTTTGTGGAAAGGAAAACGTATTTTCTTCATACTTTAACTGAAAATCCCAAATTTAATTGCGTCAAGTTTTAATTTGGTTTGCAATAAAATTGACATAATTATATTATAGATCTAATCTAATGTCTTTTCTTTTCGGTGGATTTGTTTGTCATTATTTCAATCTCTTAATCGAAATTCACTTTTTCTTTCCTTATTATAAATTTCTCAAAACATCTGATAAAATGTGTCTCTTATTTTCGGAGCAGATGTGGGAGAAAGGAGGGTAAAAAAAAATACTCAGAGATTTTACTTGGTCATGTGCCGAGAAAAGAAAATATTTCATCCACAAATTGATAACAATAAGTTCTATCTAAATAGATCTGTTTTAGTCTGTATCTCTGGTCTGTTTTAGTCTGTATCTCTGGTCTGTTTTAGTCTGTATCTCTGGTCTGTTTTAGTCTGTATCTCTGGTCTGTTTTAGTCTGTATCTCTGGTCTGTTTTAGTCTGTATCTCTGGTCTGTTTTAGTCTGTATCTCTGGTCTGTATTAGTCTGTATCTCTGGTCTGTTTTAGTCTGTATCTCTGGTCTGTTTTAGTCTGTATCTCTGGTCTGTTTTAGTCTGTATCTCTGGTCTGTTTTAGTCTGTATCTCTGGTCTGTTTTAGTCTGTATCTCTGGTCTGTTTTAGTCTGTATCTCTGTCTCCCTTTCTATCTCTATTTATCTTTTATTATTAATCTTTCTCCCTTGCACTATTCTTTCTTTCTTTTATTGTCTCTTCCTGTCCATTCTATTCTATTCTAAACAATCGGTTCTTCTCTCACTATCTTCTCCTACTTATTTTTACTTACTTTCTCTTTCTCCCTCTTTGTCTGTCTGTCTCTTTCCACGGACTGTATTTAGACTTTTAAAACAAATTCACAAATTCACGAAATAGAAAGGTCCAGTCTTGAACATTAGTAAATTAGTTCTAAACCATTTTTGGCTCACCGTTCCTTTTGAGGTTTTTTCGCTCACTGCCCCATTTCGCCTTCCGAAGTTAATGAGTCTACTTTGTTGCATTAAACTTAAAAGCCAACTAAATTTGTGTGCGTTTTAATAAACTTAAAAAAAAAAACAGAAAAGAAAAAAAAATGAATTTAATGATAAAAAATAATAAATTAAGTGAAGCTTATGTCTGTTCGTCTAAACATAAATTTATTATCTCAATTTGTTTTAAATTATTTATCATTTTATTCTTTTTATGCGTTTAAGTTGACGTTTTATCATTCACTACATATGTATTTAATTGATTATATTTTTCAATAACATTCGAAATTCAATCATGTAGCCGTTATATTTAACACTACACAAAACTTGTCAAATAACATGTATATTAGCTTGCAGCCTTGTTACTGAATCACACTTCAATATAATAATGATGTAACGTTAAAATGTACTAAAATTTGTTATTTTTTTAAACTCGAAAGGCAGAATTTAGGTCAAAATTAATTTGCAACCTCCTTGTCAAATACATCCCAAAGTACTTTTCCTTCAAGACAATATTTCTAAACTCCTATATAATATATTCAACATATAGCTATGTCTTAACTTTATGTAAGCGGCACCTATGGGAGCATAAATAGCTATACTTATTATTATTTTTTTGTACACATAAGCATGCAAAATAATCTGTAGTAAGCTTATCAGACACGCTACAGTAATTTGCACGAAAACAACTTTGTGTTTGATGTTTTTTAAGCAAAGTAACACGCAAATTATGTTGTTTTTGTCACACATAGTTAGATGGAGTGACAGGCAATAGGACATTCATATATATATATATATATATATATAACCATTTATATTAATTTATATGTTATAATATTGATGCTATATACATGGAAAGCTTTATAGAAAGCTTTATAGATTTAAAAGTGGATAGACAGGTAGGTAGATAGCGGGATAATGGATAAAGCACCATCAGAAAGATAGATGGATATTGCTAGATCGCTAGATCCACTATAGACAGCTTGAAGAAAGACACTGAACGACAGTCAACGAGATAAATAGAAGAATGGAAAGAGAGATATTGAAATTTAGAAACATAGAATATAACATATGGGTAGATAAATTGTCAACAGACAAACAGTCAAACAAATAGACAGATAAAGATATACGTAGAGATAGCAATGGAGTCAAGTATAGATTGATGTATGAGATAGAATAACATTTAGAAATTAATATCTCTAACATGTATGATTATTATTGATTTTACTCAAGCTTCACAAGTCAAAACTATCGCACATAATAGCCCAATCGATGAGGAATATTATATAGTAAGACACTAATTCAATCTCTCCAAATCTACAAAATTACAACAAAGGTATGCATTAGTCTTAGAAAAAAAAAAGAAAAAGAATTGTATTATATTGTATTGCTTGAAATCAAGTGGGCAAAACTGTATATTGGTTCTACTCGCTTTTAGTAGGCAACATAATATAATAGTTGAGCTTAGTTTCGGGAGTTATCATAAATATGTATAATAAAACCCTGAACATCATAGAAGTTTCATTAAGTTGTTGTTGTGCTGTTTATAATGTACATAAAAAGGTCAAGATAAAGGTCATAATGGAGGAACAAGGCGTCGATTCATAGGAAAAGTGCTTATAGGATTGACATTCCAGAACTAGCATCCCCGGCAACCTCGTAGGCGGGGAATCGTGGCAACCTCGCTTGATGGGCATTGCGGCAATATCGCTTGATGGGCAAAACGAAAAACTAGTTTGATGAGCATCGCGGTACCTAGCTTGATAGGCATCGTGGCAACCTAGCTTGATGGGCATCGTGGCAACCTAACTTGATGGGCATCGTGGCAACCTAGCTTGATAGGCATCGTGGCAACCTAACTTGATGGGCATCGTGGCAACCTAGCTTGATGTGCATCGTGGCAACCTAGCTTGATGGGCATCCTGGCAACGTAACTTGATGGGCATCGTGGCAACCTAGCTTGATGGGCATCGTGGCCACCGAGCTTGATGGGCATCGTGACAACCTAGCTTGATGGGCATCGTGGCAAACCTAGCTTGATGGGCATCGTGGCAACCTAGCTTGATGGGCATCGTGGCCACCGAGCTTGATGGGCATCGTGGCAACCTAGCTTGATGGGCATCGTGGCAACCTAGCTTGATGGGCATCGTGGCAACCTAGCTTGATGGGCATCGTGGCAACCTAGCTTGATAGGCATCGTGGCAACCTAACTTGATGGGCATCGTTGCAACCTAGCTTGATAGGCATCGTGGCAACCTAACTTGATGGGCATCGTGGCAACCTAACTTGATGGGCATCGTGGCAACCTAGCTTGATAGGCATCGTGGCAACCTAACTTGATGGGCATCGTGGCAACCTAGCTTGATGTGCATCGTGGCAACCTAGCTTGATGGGCATCCTGGCAACGTAACTTGATGGGCATCGTGGCCACCGAGCTTGATGGGCATCGTGGCAACCTAGCTTGATGGGCATCGTGGCAACCTAGCTTGATGGGCATCGTGGCAACCTAGCTTGATGGGCATCGTGGCAACCTAGCTTGATAGGCATCGTGGCAACCTAACTTGATGGGCATCGTTGCAACCTAGCTTGATAGGCATCGTGGCAACCTAACTTGATGGGCATCTTGGCAACATAACTTGATGGGCATCGTGGCAACCTAGCTTGATGGGCATCGTGGCAACCTAGCTTGATGGGCATCGTGGCAACCTAGCTTGATTGGCATCGTGGCAACCTAACTTGATGGGCATCGTTGCAACCTAGCTTGATAGGCATCGTGGCAACCTAACTTGATAAGCATCGTGGCAACCTAACTTGATGGGCATCGTGGCAACCTAGCTTGATGGGCATCGTGGCAACCTCGTTTGATGAGCTTTGCGGCAACCTCGCTTGATGGGCATTGCCGTAAAACCAAAATGCACTGGCGACAACCAGTGAGGAATTAAATGCAAGACAGCCTGCCTTAACGTTAGGTCTCTTCAAAAATCTTTCAAAATATTGGAGACCTTTCTCTCTGCCATCTTCCAATCAGAAGTATAGGTCTTAATGATGTATCGCATACTGTAAATAATGAAATGAGTGAGCACTAGGCTAAGTTCCTCCTGAAAGTATAGCTGTAGAAATAAGGCATTGAGCTCAATATTTAAAACTGCAGTTTACGTCAATTCTCCATACAATCTGTCAATCAGAGTTGTTTCTTGTGACCAGATGTTAGACAAGATGAACGCTTGGTGAACGAATGATGGCAGAAATGTTGTGTTGTTACTTCTAAGTTAGCATTTAATCCTTTATGTATTATTACTATTTTATTTTTCCAATTCTTTTAAACTTGAGAACATATTCTTGTAGCAGTGTTTCAAAAAGTTTCTTTCTATGTAGTGCTTAAATATGTTTTTATTTTTATTTACCATCCAATGTTTAACCATTTTCTTAAGTATTCCGAGGACAATAATAAAGTTAAAGTTTATAATTTAACTAGTGATTATGCCCGTCAAAATGACGGAGAAACGAATGATTACAAGGTGTTTTGTTAAAAGAGAAAGAAAAAAATAACGGACACTATTACAATAAAAACTGAAGTGAGAACGTATCTTTATGTATTTAGTTTTTGTTCTTTTTTTTTAAAGCATTTTAAAGGGAGAACATACTGAAATGGCGCTAAGTTTAGAACTTTAACATACAGTAAATATCAATAGGTCTAAGTTTATTTAAAAAGAAAATTAACGAATTAAGCAACAGTGTTTATATTTTTAAAAAAGTCTTTATGAGGACGTTTCCAATTTATACATTTGTGTCGATCGGTCAAATGGCCTAGGAGCATATAGCGAACAAACATATAAATAAATAAAATAAAGTTATTTACAAACATGTAAACAAACTCATGGTAATTATACATATTGATATCAGACGCTATTGGTATCAGCCCACTCGAGTAAGGCTCGAAGTCATGATGAAATAACTAACTGACATCATGGTGAAATAACTAACTGACATGATGGTGAAATAACTAACTGACATCATGGTGAAATAACTAACTGACATCATGGTGAAATAACTAACTGACATCATGGTGAAATAAAAAACTGAAATAGTGTACTGACACACACATATACATTCCCACACAAGGGGCAAATTAAAGTTAGTGGCGTCACGTGATCGAGTGACGGACAGGAAGTTCATTAGTATCGCCTTTTCCAGACTTAAAAACAAGTTAATGTGACATTGACTAACTAACTTGATTGCTAAAGATTGCCTTCTGCTATAAGTAGTAGAAAGGAGTAAAATACTTTATTAGACTGGGCATTTTATTGAGAGGAAGTAAGTTTGTGTTGCTGATTGAGTAAGGGATAAATTGATTGTGGAGGTGGGTGAGTGGGTGGGTGGGTTAGTAAGTGAAACAAAATAGTTCGCTGGTCAATATTGAAACAAAATAGTTGACTGGTCGATTTTGAAACAAAATAGTTAGCTGGTCAATATTGTAACAAAATAGTTGACTGGTCAATATTGAAACAAAATAGTTAGCTGGTCAATATTGAAACAAAATAGTTAGCTGGTCAATATTTATAACATAATAGTTAGCTGGTCAATATTGAAACAAAATAGTTGACTGGTCAATTTTGAAACAAAATAGTTAGCTGGTCAATATTGTAAAAAAATAGTTAGATGGTCAATATTTATAAGAAAATAGTTAGCTGGTCAATATTGTAATAAAATAGTTAGCTGGTCTATATTAAAAAAAAATAGTTAGCTGGTCAATATTTTTAAAAAATAGTTAGATGGTCAATATTTATAAGAAAATAGTTAGCTGGTCAATATTAAAACAAAATAGTTAGCTGGTCAATATTTATAACATTATAGTTAGCTGGTCAATATTTTAAAAAAATAGTTAGCTGGTCAATATTTTTAAAAAATAGTTAGATGGTCAATATTTATAAGAAAATAGTTAGCTGGTCAATATTAAAACAAAATAGTTAGCTGGTCAATATTTATAACATAATAGTTAGCTGGTCAATATTTAAAAAAATAGTTAGCTGGTCAATATTTTTAAAAAATAGTTAGATGGTCAATATTTATAAGAAAATAGTTAGCTGGTAAATATTTAAAAAAAAATAGTTAGCTGGTCAATATTTAAAACATAATAGTTAGCTGGTCAATATTTAAAAAAAGATAGTTAGCTGGTCAATATTTATAACAAAATAATTAGCTGGTCAATATTACAATAGTTTGATTGACATGTATACAATATATTTGTGTATTTATAGTGACACGCGTGGCTAGCAGAGCGAGACAGACAGAGAACTTTGACAAAAACTTCCAGAACACTAACGACCGGGATATTAATGACGTCAATGACAAGTAAAATAAAAATAATTGCGGACCATATAATTGGATAATTGATTGGATAGTAGTAGTACAAGATAAAACAGAAGAATGATTGAAGTGTGGGCTCATGGATTGTAGATTGTGATGATAGGGACTGGTAGGGGAGTAAATGGGGGAGCGGGGATGGAGGAGTGAACATAGAGGGTATTGTTATGGTGTGTTCTTGGGCATGTGTTCGCGATTTTTAATTTCCAGATAGCCTTTGCATTACTAACAATATACTTCTATTGTTGTTTTTTCATTAGTTGTTGTTTTTTAAATAATTGATATTCGTTTATGAAAAAGGGAAGTGGAAGGGTGGAAGGCGAGGCTGTTCTATCAATACTTCTTACTTTAGGGTTTTATAGGAGTTTAGAACTGCTGTTGCTTTTTTTTTTTACCTCAACTATTCTGAGACCCGAGTTAAAAAATCCTAATAGTTGCTCGCTTTTATCTCGCTTTTATCTCGCTTTTATCTCGCTTTTATCTCGCTTTTATCTCGCTTTTATCTCTCTTTTATCTCGCTTTTATCTCGCTTTTATCTCGCTTTTATCTCGCTTTTATCTCGCTTTTATCTTGCTTTTATCTCGCTTTTATCTTGCTTTTATCTCGCTTTTTTCTCGCTTTTATCTCGCTTTTATCTCGCTATTATCTCGCTTTTATCTCGCTATTATCTCGCTTTTTTCTCGCTTTTATCTCGCTTCCATGAAGTTTATTGTTGTTTGATTTCTTTAGTTTTCCGTGAACGAAACAAATGTTGAAAGAAATGAAAACGTTTAATTTTACTACAATCTCGAAGTAGAAAAGAAACACAAATCTGAAAATCTGATATAAAAACAACTTTGTATTGATTTAGAAGAAGTTTTGCCTATAGGCTGCATCCTGGCTTATAGAATTTTAAATTAATTACTTTCTTTATTGTCTGTGGTCATGGTATGATCGGTTTTATAACAGATACCTTTTGGGCAAAATATAGAAAACAGCAAGATGTGTAAGAATTTTTTGAATTGTTTAATGTAGTCAAGAAAAGGTATTGTTAATCTTTTACACGCTCCCACTATACAGATTATTATTGATTCTACGATTTAGTTTAGAGTTATATTTTAATAAGAACTAGAAATGATGACAGGAAGTTTTGTTTTCTCGGTTTGTTTAGGCTCCGCCATTCCATGCCCGAATGCCACTTGGGATAAACAGTCTCTCAATGTATTTATTCTTGTAATCGACATAAGAACAGTGTTTTTGTCCTTTATATCTTACTGAATATTTTATTACTTTTTTATTTTGTATGAAATAAATTAGAACTTAATACTGTTTGTCATATAACTACTTTGGCTATTTACGTTCTGACTATGGAACTAGTGAATGTTACTTTATATTAGAAATTTTCTTTGTCTCTGATCTAATTTAGATGGAAAATAATTATTCGTGCTTTCTTTTACTATGTGTGTAAAAGTAATAATAATGCGTAGGTCTTTCTGTCAAATTAACTAGCAATGTTCATAATAGAAGTTAAATATAATGTATAGAATTAGTTGTGTATGATTCCGCTAAACAACAAGCGAAATAAATAATATTCAAACTGAATACAATAACAAATTTTTTTTTCATTTGTTTATTGGTGTATTTTGTTATGTTTTTCGTTGTTTGTTTGTTTTCGTTATTTTATTCAACAGTTTTAAAATTGTCTCTAAACGTTTCAATGGATCAGTTCTCTTTCTGTTATCTCCCTTTTGACACAGTTATCACTGAATCTCTGATCCATATCAATTCTGGAACTGGGAATAAGCTCATAGCATTCTACCGATCTATTCTAAAAAAGCAATGTGCCAACATCTGGGCTAGTAGACAAAACGGAATTTCTATCGCTGTCACGATTCCCCCCGTTTGATTTCTTGTTTGTGTTGTAGGAACATTTGAGGAAACAAAACGAAGAGTCAAACAGACACAGGAAGAACAAGAGAGAGAGAGAGAGATTAAAGTTTGCTTTGCTTGTTTGTATAAATGTCTACCTTTTCCTGAACGATTGAAAATACAAACAATCAGCATCGCGTGTAGTGAAGCCATTATAGTTTTCACTGATTTGTTACAGATATGAAGATTTGTTACAACTTAATCATCTCTAAACCATACAATTTTATTCTAGTTCTTGTGTCTATTTAAGAATCATTACATAATCTAAGGAACATTACATTATGTCTATTCCGCCCTTTAAATAACATGGTCATGTGTTAATCTGTTCATCTTGTCATAATATTACAAGCATTCCGTTACGCTAAAAGAAAATTATTCAATTTTTATTTTCGTCCTAACCTTGGGAACGGACTATGGACGAACATTAAAGTTTCATTATACTCTAAACCTTTTATGACCAATGTTTCGAAGAGGTGCTAACAATCTTGGATTTATTTTGTATTGAATGTTCATTTCCTTTAAAATTACACCGGAAAGTAAGAAATAATTAACCGTTTTTGAACATTAGAAATTTAGAAACTTATAGGTCTAAATGTAAATAGATCTATGTATATCTCCTTCTCTCAATATTCCATCGACTTTCACTTTCGCTCCCCCACTGTAAAATGTTTTTAAAGAACTCTGAACAAGTGTAGAACCAGATAACAAGGTCAACTATTCCAATAGATCATTCTTTTCTATCAATGAATTAGACAATTATGCTGTGAAGTGCCTTGATTTGTGACCGCACGTTAAACAATCCAATTGTCCTGCCTAGTAGTTTGCTAACTTTCAGTGGACAAGTGCATGGACTGGGGCTCTAGTGAGAGACAATGATAATACCAGTCGAGAAGGAAAGGTCACGATTTCAGGACTTGATGAAATGGAATGGAGGAGAAAAAGACTTGTGTTGGCCAGGATGTTGTTTGGGAAGAAGACCGTATGCCAATTAAACACTCTGTTTCTATTTTTAGCAACGAAATAGGTCTACATTGCTGAAAGCATAGTATAATTCTAAAACAAAAACACATTTAGAACGCCCCGAGCACGTTAAATGTTATAGCATGAAGACAAGCGCTTTAAACTTCTAGAATTGCCGTACAGGGTGTAACGATGTACAGTGGTGGAGCTGGTGTGTGGGGGGGGGCACACCAAGGTCATGTCCGGGCGCCAGCCACCCACCCCACGGGGCACATCGATAGAGCGTGTCGTGTAACATAGGGTACGGTGCATTACTTTTCCCCATTGCGGAATTCCCCTCGGGTCATTATTGTGATGGCTAGCCCTTAGAGCAGACCTGTCGCCTAGTAGCACAAATCCTATAGGTCCTTAGAGCAGACCTGTCGCCTAGTAGCACAAATCCTATAGGTCCTTAGAGCAGACCTGTCGCCTAGTAGCACAAATCCTATAGGTCCTATACTATAGGTATGGGCATCCAAGCACCAGGGCGGGTTTGTTGCGGATTTCTGTACCCATTGCTTCATCCCCACTGAGGCTCGGAGCCCCTCGGAGGAACAACGAAACTTTGACTGTCCCCAATGGGAGATAAACTTATTTTTTCTTCTTCTTCGTTCTCAAATGTTATGATTGGGAGGATTCAGACAACAAGTCCGATAGTTGTAATGAACTGCGCCGTGGCGGTCAGTTGCTCTAGTCCACCGAACAGTTTGTCGTTGAAGGTAGCCCCCAAATGGCTGACCGGGTAGAAAGATACAGAGGGCAGGTCTGAAGGACATGCTCCGCATTTTCGGGAGCTGTTTCGCAGGGGCACATTTCGCTTGCTCCGATTCGTAGTTTGCGGAACATATGTTGCTTTAGCCTGTTGTGACCAGTCCTTAGTCTGAAGATGATGTTTTGAAATTGGCGGGAGAGTTTGTAGTAAGCATCAATCTTTGGGTTGTTTTGTTGCAGCTCAGACCATCTTTCGGATTCATTCCTTTTGAGTATTGCCTTTATTTCTTCGGGGTGTAGAGATGGGTCTGTCTGGTTTTGTCTGCCTCCAGCTTTAGCTAAGGTGTCGGCAGTGTCATTTCCTTCATTTTGTATATGCCCAGGGATCCATTGGAGAACCAGTTCTTTAGTTATTTTGCTCAGTTTTAAAAGTTCTGTACTGAGTGACTGGTTGATCGGGGCATTTGGGTTTTATAGAGACTGGAGTACTGTTTTGGCGTCAGTGAAGATGGCAATCCGGCTGTTGGGGGATTGAGTGTGGCTTGTTAGTATATTTGCAGCAAGCTCAATTGCTTTTCTTTCTGCTCTAGTGCTATCTGAGAGACTACCTGTGACAGTGGCTTTTTCTAGGAGTTCTCCATTTGGCCACTCTATGAAAATGCCGGCTCCTCCATTTTTCAAATCTTTTCCAGTTGACCCGTCAGTATAGACTCTGGTCCATGCATTTTGGGGGTATTGTTCTCTAATGATATTGTTTACTGCTTCTTTTAGTATTTCGGGCGTGTAGTCAGATTTTTTCCCTATGTTGTTTAGTTCGTCTCTGATTTTTAGAGTAGGGCTTGGGTCCCAGGGGGGGGGGAGTGGCTGTGGAGTAGGGTAGGTTCAATTGCAATGTTTTCTATTTTATATTTACTTTTTAGATGTTTGGCTTCTTGTATAAAATTGGATCTTTGAAGTCTTTTTGTTGAGGAGGTTTTGAGTAGCTTGGGTTTTAGAGGGTGATGACCTGATGCTTCTAACTTGGTGTAGTGAGTAAGGATTTTGGTTTCTCGTCTAGTTTCCATAGAGCTTAGGTTAGTTGCATCCTCCATTGCTCTGATCGGGGTAGTTTTCATTGCTCCTGTTATGATTCGAAGTCCTAGGTTTTGAACTTTGTCTATTTATCGGAGGTTTGATTGGGCTGCCGTACCCCACACTGTGGCTCCATATTCTAGGGTAGGCCTTATATAACTGGTATATGTTTTTTTCAAGATAGAGTGATTTGCACCCCAGTCTGAGCCGGCAAGTTTTTTCATCAAAGCTAGTCTTTGGATTCCCTTTTTCTGTGAGTTTTCTATTTGACTTTTCCAGGTTAGTCTTGGGTCAAACGTAACTCCTAAATATGTGGGATTGTCATTTTTTTCAAGGATTGTTTTGTCTAAGGTCAGTTTGAGGCTTTGTACTTTAGTAGATAGAGAGAAAATTGAGTATGTAGTCTTTTTTGAGTTTATGGTCATTCCCCATTCTTTGGACCATAGGTTGAGGTTGTTTAGTGCATCTTGTAGTCTAAATTTTGAGGTGCCTATATATTCTTCTGTGCTTATTAGAGCAAGATCGTCGGCGTACATGCTGCTTTTTACTTTTCTAGGAATATGTTGAATTAGGTCATTTATGAAAATTAGAAATAGTGTGGGTGACAGTACACCTCCCTGGGGAACTCCATTTTGTATTGTTGCTATGTTGCTCCTTTTTCCTTGCAAGTTGACTATAGCTTTTCGATTTGTTAGGTATTCTGTAATCCAGTTTAACATTTTGTGGGATATATGGTTGTTTAATAGCTTTAGGATTAGACCTTCTTTCCAGACCTTATCGAATGCTTTTTCTAGGTCGACCCAGACAATGGTCGTTGGTTTCTTTTCCTGGAATCCATCTTCTATTTCTTGGGTTTATAAGCTAGTTGGTCTTCTGTTGATCGACATTTTCTGAAACCTGCCTGTTCATCTGCTAGTATATTTTCAGATTCAAGAAGCCATGTGAGCCTATTGTTGACCATTCTTTCCATTAGTTTGCAGACGCAACTGGTTAAACTTATTGGGCGGTAGCTGTCAACTTGGTTTCTTGGTTTACCATGCTTTAGTATAGGGATCATGATAGCTTTTTTCCAGACAGTTGGAATTTTTCCTGACTTCCAGCTAGCATTGAATATTTGCAGTAGTTTTTTCTTTGCCAGAGGTCCTAAATGAATAAGCAAATCATTTGAGATCTTGTCTGATCCTGGAGCTTGTTTGGGTTTGAGGAGTTTCAGTGAGTCATCAAACTCTTTCATGCTGAGATTTGCTGTCATTCCATGAGAGTGTGGTGTAGACATTTTTGGAGCTTTCTCTATGTGGTCATTGACTTCTCTGGCTCTTTTTTCGGTGATACTAATATTTTCTACGCTGCTAAAATGTTTTATAAATATTTGAGCAGCTTCGCGGCCTGTGAGCTTTTCTTGGTCTGCGTCTAGGACTATTGGCGAAGATTTGTTCTCCTCTTGGTTCAGACTTTTGGCAATTTTCCACAGCTTATGTCCATCTCTGTCTGCATTTAGTTTTTCTGTCTTTTCATGCCAGCTCTTCCTAATTGAGGGAGATAAACAATTACAGTGAATTCTTGTAGAGAAAAATCTCTGTTTTGGTAGTTTTCTATAAAACTCCAAATTTGCATTTCTTGAAAGAATCTATTACTGTTTAAACGAATGCGTTCAAACTCGTGCGTTCAATCTCGTGCGTTCAAGCAAATCGTGCGTTCAAGCAACTCGTGCGTTCAAGCAACTTGTACGTTCAAACTCGTACGTTCCAACTCCAACGTTCAAACTCGTTCGATTTGCTCGGAATAGAAGTGACACTTGTTTGAATTTTAAACCTTTTTTTTTTATCGTTTGTGTCTTGTCCCTAGGGCAGTCATCAATAGAATATAAAGTAAGAGGAGCTGAAGACGCTGAAAGGGGAGGGGGCGGAACAGTCCTAGAGTCCTTATATCACCCACTGATGACTTTTCCCTTAAATTTGTAGTTTGACTTTAAGAAATGCTCTTCTGTTAGCTGTTCATTATCCTCAAGGGGAAGGAAAATGAACAGAAGAAATCCATTAATTTAATTCACGAGATATTTGTTTCTGGATTCTAAGATTTTACAGTTTACTAATGAAGATTTTTTTACCCTGAAATTGAGTTCATTTGCTTGGTACGGTAACAGAGAATTATGTATCTGGCTTGTATGCTAAGTTCAGTTTTAAATGTAACTAGCTTATAGTCTCTAAACCAAAGATTCATTCGGCTTGATCTTGTGTCCTTATAGTCTAGTATGACTTGACTAATTACACTTTTTTTCATGTGGCCCTTGGACACAGAAAAATGATTTTCTTTGATTCGATTCAAATTAAAATAATGCATAACTCTGATAAAACAAAGCACAACTAACTTAAACTATAGGTTGTGTGATATAATAAACCTCTCCTAAATGGGACGCCTGCAAATAACAAGATATGTGGGAAGGAATGTGTGGAAGTAATTGAGTCACAGAGAGTTTGTGGTAGGAAATATGTGGGAGTAATTGAGTCACAGAGAGTTTGTGGTAGGAAATATGTGGGAGTAATTGAGTCACAGAGAGTTTGTGGTAGGAAATATGTGGGAGTAATTGAGTCACAGAGAGTTTGTGGTAGGAAATATGTGGGAGTAATTGAGTCACAGAGAGTTTGTGGTAGGAAATATGTGGGAGTAATTGAGTCACAGAGAGTTTGTGGTAGGAAATATGTGGGAGTAATTGAGTCACAGAGAGTTTGTGGTAGGAAATATGTGGGAGTAATTGAGTCACAGAGAGTTTGTGGTAGGAAATATGTGGGAGTAATTGAGTCACAGAGAGTTTGTGGTAGGAAATATGTGGGAGTAATTGAGTCACAGAGAGTTTGTGGTAGGAAATATGTGGGAGTAATTGAGTCACAGAGAGTTTGTGGTAGGAAATATGTGGGAGTAATTGAGTCACAGAGAGTTTGTGGTAGGAAATATGTGGGAGTAATTGAGTCACAGAGAGTTTGTGGTAGGAAATATGTGGGAGTAATTGAGTCACAGAGAGTTTGTGGTAGGAAATATGTGGGAGTAATTGAGTCACAGAGAGTTTGTGGTAGGAAATATGTGGGAGTAATTGAGTCACAGAGAGTTTGTGGTAGGAAATATGTGGGAGTAATTGAGTCACAGAGAGTTTGTGGTAGGAAATATGTGGGAGTAATTGAGTCACAGAGAGTTTGTGGTAGGAAATATGTGGGAGTAATTGAGTCACAGAGAGTTTGTGGTAGGAAATATGTGGGAGTAATTGAGTCACAGAGAGTTTGTGGTAGGAAATATGTGGGAGTAATTGAGTCACAGAGAGTTTGTGGTAGGAAATATGTGGGAGTAATTGAGTCACAGAGAGTTTGTGGTAGGAAATATGTGGGAGTAATTGAGTCACAGAGAGTTTGTGGTAGGAAATATGTGGGAGTAATTGAGTCACAGAGAGTTTGTGGTAGGAAATATGTGGGAGTAATTGAGTCACAGAGAGTTTGTGGTAGGAAATATGTGGGAGTAATTGAGTCACAGAGAGTTTGTGGTAGGAAATATGTGGGAGTAATTGAGTCACAGAGAGTTTGTGGTAGGAAATATGTGGGAGTAATTGAGTCACAGAGAGTTTGTGGTAGGAAATATGTGGGAGTAATTGAGTCACAGAGAGTTTGTGGTAGGAAATATGTGGGAGTAATTGAGTCACAGAGAGTTTGTGGTAGGAAATATGTGGGAGTAATTGAGTCACAGAGAGTTTGTGGTAGGAAATATGTGGGAGTAATTGAGTCACAGAGAGTTTGTGGTAGGAAATATGTGGGAGTAATTGAGTCACAGAGAGTTTGTGGTAGGAAATATGTGGGAGTAATTGAGTCACAGAGAGTTTGTGGTAGGAAATATGTGGGAGTAATTGAGTCACAGAGAGTTTGTGGTAGGAAATATGTGGGAGTAATTGAGTCACAGAGAGTTTGTGGTAGGAAATATGTGGGAGTAATTGAGTCACAGAGAGTTTGTGGTAGGAAATATGTGGGAGTAATTGAGTCACAGAGAGTTTGTGGTAGGAAATATGTGGGAGTAATTGAGTCACAGAGAGTTTGTGGTAGGAAATATGTGGGAGTAATTGAGTCACAGAGAGTTTGTGGTAGGAAATATGTGGGAGTAATTGAGTCACAGAGAGTTTGTGGTAGGAAATATGTGGGAGTAATTGAGTCACAGAGAGTTTGTGGTAGGAAATATGTGGGAGTAGTTGAGTCACAGAGAGTTTGTGGTAGGAAATATGTGGGAGTAATTGAGTCACAGAGAGTTTGTGGTAGGAAATATGTGGGAGTAATTGAGTCACAGAGAGTTTGTGGTAGGAAATATGTGGGAGTAATTGAGTCACAGAGAGTTTGTGGTAGGAAATATGTGGGAGTAATTGAGTCACAGAGAGTTTGTGGTAGGAAATATGTGGGAGTAATTGAGTCACAGAGAGTTTGTGGTAGGAAATATGTGGGAGTAATTGAGTCACAGAGAGTTTGTGGTAGGAAATATGTGGGAGTAATTGAGTCACAGAGAGTTTGTGGTAGGAAATATGTGGGAGTAATTGAGTCACAGAGAGTTTGTGGTAGGAAATATGTGGGAGTAATTGAGTCACAGAGAGTTTGTGGTAGGAAATATGTGGGAGTAATTGAGTCACAGAGAGTTTGTGGTAGGAAATATGTGGGAGTAATTGAGTCACAGAGAGTTTGTGGTAGGAAATATGTGGGAGTAATTGAGTCACAGAGAGTTTGTGGTAGGAAATATGTGGGAGTAATTGAGTCACAGAGAGTTTGTGGTAGGAAATATGTGGGAGTAGTTGAGTCACAGAGAGTTTGTGGTAGGAAATATGTGGGAGTAATTGAGTCACAGAGAGTTTGTGGTAGGAAATATGTGGGAGTAATTGAGTCACAGAGAGTTTGTGGTAGGAAATATGTGGGAGTAATTGAGTCACAGAGAGTTTGTGGTAGGAAATATGTGGGAGTAATTGAGTCACAGAGAGTTTGTGGTAGGAAATATGTGGGAGTAATTGAGTCACAGAGAGTTTGTGGTAGGAAATATGTGGGAGTAATTGAGTCACAGAGAGTTTGTGGTAGGAAATATGTGGGAGTAATTGAGTCACAGAGAGTTTGTGGTAGGAAATATGTGGGAGTAATTGAGTCACAGAGAGTTTGTGGTAGGAAATATGTGGGAGTAATTGAGTCACAGAGAGTTTGTGGTAGGAAATATGTGGGAGTAATTGAGTCACAGAGAGTTTGTGGTAGGAAATATGTGGGAGTAATTGAGTCACAGAGAGTTTGTGGTAGGAAATATGTGGGAGTAATTGAGTCACAGAGAGTTTGTGGTAGGAAATATGTGGGAGTAATTGAGTCACAGAGAGTTTGTGGTAGGAAATATGTGGGAGTAATTGAGTCACAGAGAGTTTGTGGTAGGAAATATGTGGGAGTAATTGAGTCACAGAGAGTTTGTGGTAGGAAATATGTGGGAGTAATTGAGTCACAGAGAGTTTGTGGTAGGAAATATGTGGGAGTAATTGAGTCACAGAGAGTTTGTGGTAGGAAATATGTGGGAGTAATTGAGTCACAGAGAGTTTGTGGTAGGAAATATGTGGGAGTAATTGAGTCACAGAGAGTTTGTGGTAGGAAATATGTGGGAGTAATTGAGTCACAGAGAGTTTGTGGTAGGAAATATGTGGGAGTAATTGAGTCACAGAGAGTTTGTGGTAGGAAATATGTGGGAGTAATTGAGTCACAGAGAGTTTGTGGTAGGAAATATGTGGGAGTAATTGAGTCACAGAGAGTTTGTGGTAGGAAATATGTGGGAGTAATTGAGTCACAGAGAGTTTGTGGTAGGAAATATGTGGGAGTAATTGAGTCACAGAGAGTTTGTGGTAGGAAATATGTGGGAGTAATTGAGTCACAGAGAGTTTGTGGTAGGAAATATGTGGGAGTAATTGAGTCACAGAGAGTTTGTGGTAGGAAATATGTGGGAGTAATTGAGTCACAGAGAGTTTGTGGTAGGAAATATGTGGGAGTAATTGAGTCACAGAGAGTTTGTGGTAGGAAATATGTGGGAGTAATTGAGTCACAGAGAGTTTGTGGTAGGAAATATGTGGGAGTAATTGAGTCACAGAGAGTTTGTGGTAGGAAATATGTGGGAGTAATTGAGTCACAGAGAGTTTGTGGTAGGAAATATGTGGGAGTAATTGAGTCACAGAGAGTTTGTGGTAGGAAATATGTGGGAGTAATTGAGTCACAGAGAGTTTGTGGTAGGAAATATGTGGGAGTAATTGAGTCACAGAGAGTTTGTGGTAGGAAATATGTGGGAGTAATTGAGTCACAGAGAGTTTGTGGTAGGAAATATGTGGGAGTAATTGAGTCACAGAGAGTTTGTGGTAGGAAATATGTGGGAGTAATTGAGTCACAGAGAGTTTGTGGTAGGAAATATGTGGGAGTAATTGAGTCACAGAGAGTTTGTGGTAGGAAATATGTGGGAGTAATTGAGTCACAGAGAGTTTGTGGTAGGAAATATGTGGGAGTAATTGAGTCACAGAGAGTTTGTGGTAGGAAATATGTGGGAGTAATTGAGTCACAGAGAGTTTGTGGTAGGAAATATGTGGGAGTAATTGAGTCACAGAGAGTTTGTGGTAGGAAATATGTGGGAGTAATTGAGTCACAGAGAGTTTGTGGTAGGAAATATGTGGGAGGGGGTGTGTGGGAAGAAATATGTGGGAGGGGGTGTGTGGGAAGAAATATGTGGGAGGGGGTGTGTGGGAAGAAATGTGTGGGAGGGGGTGTGTGGGAAGAAATATGTGGGAGGGGGTGTGTGGGAAGAAATGTGTGGGAGGGGGTGTGTGGGAAGAAATATGTGGGAGGGAGTGTGTGGGAAGAAATATGTGGGAGGGGGTGTGTGGGAAGAAATATGTGGGAGGGAGTGTGCTGTAGGAAATATGTGGGAGGGAGTGTGTAAGGAAATTGATGGAAAGGAGTGTGTGAAAGGAAAGTGTGGTAGTAGTGTGTGGGAGGAAATGGGAGGAAGGGAGTTTGTGTTTCGGAGGATGTGTGCGGTAAGGAGGGTGTAGCAGAGAATGTGAGGTAGTTTGTGAATGGGTTTTCGTTAGAGTTTTTTGTTAGAGTTTTTGTTTTAGTCCAACGCTATAACCCTAACTTTGTTTAGGTTTAGTTTAAAGAGAGCCCGGGGGGGCAGTCTCTTGAATCATACATTTTGTTTCAATGCAATTATCTTCTTTGGCCCAACGTTGGGTCTGTCTGGCCTGTTGGACGATCTTCCGGTAGGTCGTAAATGAGAGAGGCTTACAGATGTGAACTGGTGATGCCATGATAGTTTGGTTTATAATGACAAGAGGAGATCACTTCACAGCAGAGAAAAGAAACTGTATAAAGACTTAAGACCATTGAACTTTTTCTGAAAGGGCTTCACTAAGGGCTTTACAAGCAACTTGACCCGCAACTTCTGGTGAATAATTAAAAAATGTTTTTTTGTTTAACGCATTTAAAAAAACAAGAAAAAAGGATAAGGATAGTGTTTTTAACAATGTTAGAAAACTTTTTTTAATGCAAAAATATGTGTATATTCATTTTATTTTAATCATTTGTATAATATTAGCATATTGTTCGAGTAGTTTTTATATAGTAATGATGAAGTAAAATCAATAAAACAATCACAAAGAAAATGGCATTAGTTTGGCCAAAATAAATATTCTGAAGATTTATCTCTCAATTAATTGTAATTGTTGTAAGGCAACGTCGACACCCATAGATAGATAGATTGATAAAATAGGTTGCTAGATATATACACAGGTAGAAAAATAGCTGCTTAGATAGAGAGGGTGTAAAATAGATAGACACACTAATTGATTGATTGATTGATAAAGAGTTAGATAAGTAGATAAACAGATTTATAGATAGGTGTCTTAATACATTTCTATAGAAGTGGAAGTTAGGATAGAGCGAGATAGATAAATAGATAGATAAATAGATAGATTGATAGATAGATAGTTGGATACAAACATGAATAGATTGATATATATAGATCGATAGAGAGAGAAAGAGAGAGAGAGAGAGAGAGAGAGAGAGAGAGAGAAATTAAAAAGATAAATAAATATATAGAAAGACAAGGAAAAAAAAACCTTTAATTCGATACATCAAATATTTGCTAATTCTACTGCTAGCTCGTCCATTTGCCCCCAGGGAAGGGGAAGATACTACGATTTAATGAATTCCCGGAAGTATTTGGAGCTTGACTAAATCCTGAAGTAAATTGTAGGTCTTATTATCTATACCACTATTACAATTACATCTATATCAATTAGGTCTGTATCAATTACTTATTGCTCTGGCTTCCGTAAAAAAAAGATTTTGAACATGATGTGTGATGTTTTGGACAAAATGTCTATTGAGTCAGTTATGTGTGATTGTTTTGGACAAAATGTCTATTGAGTCAGTGATGTGTGATGTTTTGGACAAAATGTCTATTGAGTCAGTGATGTGTGATTGTTTTGGACAAAATGTCTATTGAGTCAGTGATGTGTTATTGTTTTCGACCAAATGTCTATTGCGTTGGTGCTGTCATTGGGTCAAGGGCCAACTGAGAATATTTAAATTAATCAGGGGCTGTTCTGGTTGCGGACTGCGTGGGTAAACGCGAATACCACGTTCAAACGGTGGTTCACCATCTGCAGACCTAAAGATCATTCCGATTTCATCCACAGTTGCGGCACTGTACCGTCTACGATCATTATTTCGGTCACGTCTGAAAGCCATATTGACATCTGGAATGGAAAGACGATTGTTTTTAACATTTTCTTAATCTATTTCAATTTCTCTCAGCAATAGATATGCGTGAGCATACACATTATGTTGCCTAATTAGAGAATCTAATGTTGGAAGATGTCTGCATTTAGATTTTTATTAGCTTGATGTTTTAATTGCTACTCATTTGCCATTGTTGAATCAATAACAGCTTAGCGAAGAGGCGATTATTATCTTCTGGATGCATATGGCAAGTAGTGTGATACATTTGTCCATGAACTTTAAAAACAGTTGTTCTACGGCCTCTGAAATGTGCAATATGTGCACCCATTGAAGCGAAACTGTTATAGCTTCTAATGTTGTGTTTGAAATGGTGATAGTAGGGATGTTCGGGATTGCTGAATAATTCTTTAAAAAAAACAAACAAAAAAAAACAAACAAAAAAAACAGTAACTTACATTCATTTAAAACATTAATAAAAATGCAAGACTAGACACGGACCATGGATTTGATGGATGAGCGTAGGACGCAATAATCGTCTTTATAGAAGGGAGCGTCTGTAATGTATAAGATAAGATAAAATGTTGAATATTCACGAACTTCTTGTGCTTTTCCTTTTATTAAAACTGTTCCTTTGTGGCAACGGTATCGAAAATTATTGTCGGTAGATTTTTCTGCATAGAAATTTAAAGAATGACAGCAGACGAAAACGTAGAAACCGGAAGTATAAAAAATATATAATAAACAAAACGTCATTTATGTGCGTCAATTAATTAGCACGAAGTCCTGAAAAACGTCAGATTCGGTAAAACCCGATAAGCCGCATCCTACCTACAGGCACAAAAACAAAGTGCGCAGCAAATTGGGAAAATCCTCCAGATCCCGTTAAGCAAAATTAGTGAAAATATAGATTAATACCGTTTAATGTTGTGTGTTTTTTTTCATTACTCTAAATATATGTGAACAGGCCTGTCGAGCAAAATTGTATTACAAGTTTTTTTAAATTAAATTTAAAATGATATAATGTAGAAGCCAACGTTAAATAACAAAAACATCTAATCTAGTCGTTATCGTTTAGCCGTAACCTTTATAGAATGTCCTTTATATGCCTATCCTTTATAGAGTGTCCATTATAAGCCTTTTCATTTATAGTTTATAGATTGTTCTTTATAATTCGTATTCTTTATTAAGTGTCCTTTATAAGCCGAATCACTTAAAGTTGTCTTTTATAATTCGTATTCTTTATAGAGTGTCCTTTATAAGCCTTTTCATTTATAGTTTATAGATTGTCATTTATAATTCGTATCATCTAATAGTAAAAAAAAAAAAACAACAGACGATTCGAAGCCGGACGATTTGATAGACAATTACGTCATACGCTAGTTGTTTTTATTTTTTATTCTTCTTCTTTATGTCCCAGGTCTGGAACAGACATCGGCGGTCATGACTCTCCATTCTTTCCTGTTGTTAGCTTTTTGCAGAAAGTTATTATTACTTATGTTGTTGTTCGTGGCCCATTCGTTCAGGCTTTCTACATATGTTAGCCTTTGTCTTCCTCTGTCTCTCTTACCAGATATTTTCCCACACAAAGCCAGTCTTTCTATACCATTTTTCCTATAGATGTGTCCTAGAAATTTCATCTGTCTATTCCTAATGGTGTTAATGAGTTCTCTTGAGGTACATGCTGTTTTCAACACCTCTGCATTAGATTTCTTTTCAGTCCATGATATTCTCATCATCCTTCTTAGAAACCACATTTCTACTGCCTCCAATCTTTTCCTTGTTTCATTATCAATAGTCCAACATTCACATCCATATAGAAGAACAGACCAAACATACCCCTTCAGTATGCGCATTTTGGTACATATTCTGATATTCCTGTTTTTCATGATACTGCTTAAGCTCATGAAGCTGTTTTTAGCTATTGCGATTCTTCTCTTTATTTCTTTGTTGCATTTGCCTTCCTGTGTTATTGTATAGCCTAGATACTGGAAAGAATTGATTTGCTTGAT
>OX421508.1:13080271-13155271 GCA_949126835.1 Anisus vortex | reverse complement strand
ATGTATGTGTGTGTATGTATGTATGTGTGTATGTATGTGTGTATGTATGTGTGTGTATGTATGTGTGTGTATGTGTGTATGTATATGTGTATGTGTGTATGCATGTGTGTCGGCCTAATTGGAATGTGCCCGTATATATGTTTGTGTGTTCTCTGAGAATGTCGATCGGAATGACAGATGTAAGACTGAGAAAGAGAATTAACGCTAATTGAAGTAATTGCTTCATGCAAAAGGTGAAAATGAAAGTCTTTGTAGAACAGTTAGACCACAAGTATAGTAAAGATCGCCCAATATTAAGTAGCTGCACAGGCATCTTTTGATGATGTTTCTTAACTTTTAAACCATAATAGATAATGCATAGTTTAGGCTATATGTTTTGACTAGATCTTATAATGTTAGGGTTACATTACAGACATACTGACAGACAGAAAGATAGATAGGCAGACAGATAGACATATACCGGTATATCATATATATATATATATATATATATATTTGAATATAGATATATATGATATACAGATATAGATTGATAGACAGGCAAATAGTTAGTTAGATAGATAGATAGATAGGCTTATAGTTATATAGATAGATAAAAATAATATAGATAGACATATAAGTAATCTTTCTTCCCGACTGGCATCCGGGCATGGAATGGGTTGTCTGAACAAACCAGGACAACCAGTAACTTAACATCATTTAAAACCCTAATAAAAACACTAATAAAAATGCGAGACTAAGCTCAGACCAAGGATGAACATAGGACTCAATAATATTCTTTGACACGGGAAAGTCTGTAAATTTCACAGAGTAATATCTAAGATAAGATACATAGACAGATATAGATAAACAAATATCAATAGATGATATAACGGTTCATGACAACAATTATCACAGAATGATCACTCATTTCTTTCCTCGGTGACAAACTGGCCCACTCTGACAGTGTTGACAAGGCACAAAAACGACTCTGATCTTCATCACAGATAAAAATATGTGTTCAAATTTAGCTCATTAGAAACATTCCATTAGCCAGCAAACTAACAACCGCAAAAAACCACACCAACAACAAAAACAAAAGCTGGATTGAGGATTGATAAGAGGTCAGCTACTGGTAATAATTTGTTTGAGCAACGCAAGTTTTTAGATAAAGTTTGTTTGTCTGATTGATGAGCTGGGATTTCTGTAAGGCAAACCTGTAGTTAATTAAATTATATCATTTCCTCACACGATTAGCAAAGATGTATATGTGGAAGACAAATACCTTCTTAAGCTGACCAAATAATAACAATCGCTGGTTTTTTGTTGTTCGAATGTCTTTTCAGCTTCATTCAAGTCGACATCTTTTAACATTTGTGACCAACTTCCGGTCAGTTGTTTACATTCGATTATGGAAAGAGTACTGAGAACAAATAGTATACGCAACGAGGCAAATGGTTTGATTTCTATTATACATCAAATACATAAGTGTAGCATAATGTTGAACAGAACTCTGACCTCCAGTACGTGAGCACTCTGATCATAGAAATGAACACACTCAAAAGCAATATGGTTGTGAAAATCTGGGCGGGAGTAAGAGTGGGGGTGGGGAAGGGGCGGTCGGAACAAAATGTTAAGGTTGTTGAGAGTTCATTCGGTGCAGTTTGTCTTTAGTTTCGAAGTAAATCCGATCTCCCTCCCCCCTCCTATCTCTTCCCCGTTCCCTGACTGTCTGTGTGATTCAAGTGGGGAAAAAAAGGATAGGTGGGGGGGGGGGGGGGAGAAAAGTTTTATTTCGTTTCGGAGATATAACAAAAAGTTTTATAGTCTGTTTTGTAGCGCACACTGAGTCGAGCATCTGAAAGGTAAGCAAATATCACAGGTTTGGACTGCGCAGGTGCTGTTTGTTAATCTGTTACCTACACCTATGCACTTTACACAGCTTCTGAAGGATCCCGAAATTCTTCCTTTGTTGCGTTCTTGTGGTCTTTGTGGATTTATGCTCAACTGAAGCTACTTGTGTACATCTATTGACAAACCGAGATGATCGAGGAGGTTCTTTGTATGTCTAACACAAAATATGACTTTTCTTAATGGTATTGTATTTATAGTTTAATTCACAGATACATATTTATAACAAAGTTGTGCTTATCTTTCCTTAAATTTTTAGTCTATATTCTATTCACAAATGTGCAGGTTTCAAATATCTAAAACTGAAATAAACCTAAAGCTACGAAACAATTTTTTAAATCACGCTGTAGTAATGAACTCGTGTCAATGAGTTGCAAGTGATACCATTTTATGCTGATTGACCATCAACATTTAAAAAACACACAATTACCGTAGTATTACATCTAAATTCTTTTGACATTTTATTTTGGACAACTTTTCGTCCAAAAGACAACAAAAAAAAAACAACAGTTAAAGAAATTCCATTGTATCGACATGTGTTATATAACAAGTTCAATGCTGGCAAGTCCTATATATTTGAATCCGATTGTTCTTATTAGGCAATTAGGTTTTTATACTGACTTGAATATAAACCCCGAACACATGCGCTACTAACACAAAGACTAAAGACCTTCTTCTTCTGCCTTCTCGTCCTCGAGGAAAAGGCGCTGATCAATCGACGCATGTAGTCCTTCCTAGGACATAGGCCGCCAACAAGGGTCCTACAGGCATCTCGATCCTGGGCCAGTCTCCCCCAGCTTCCCCCACAAGTAAGGCCGAATTCCTTGGTATCTGCTTCCGCATCTCTGCACCAGGTGTTCCTCGGCCAGCCACATCCCCCCTATACATTTTACACACTGCAGCTCCGTGTATTTATGAAGCACTTTTGTTTTATACGTCGACGATTTACAAGCCAAAGATCTCTACATAACGATTCTCATAACTACACTGTATATTACACTTGCCTTCCAGTAAGGGGGAATCAGTGACGTAGCTAGGGGAGGGGAGGTCCAAATTCGAAAGCCCCCCCCCCCCACCCCGGGCCACTACTTGAGAGGGGCCCCAAAAGGAGTGTCCGAATTTTTTTTACTCATGTCATAATGTCGAATGTCAAATTGCAGGGGCCCCTAACGAGGCCAAGCCCCACCCCCGGGCCCCCAAAACCCTAGCAACGGTACTGGGGGGAATCGATCTGAATGAATATAATATAGAGAGTAAATATGTCAAAGTAAACTTTTCATGTAGTCTACGGTCTTTTATACCCTTTTTTTTATATAGTGTATATGGTCAATAGTTTTAATGGGTTGCTCTGTCCCGCTAAATAGCCACACGCTAGGCTGGATGAATGTAACAATATAGTCATGATAAAAAAACAAAGCCAAAACTCAATAAACAAGGTAAATTTTATCTTGATAATAAGCCATATTAGACTATTGGTGAACATTTATTGATACAATTATTTTTTTTTTATAAATTTTAAATTGCCACAATTTAGTTTTTTTCAGGATACTAGAATTGCTTCGCTAAAAGCCGTATATAGTACCGGTATAAGCTTATACAAATATACATGATCTATCTCTATATATTTATATATATATATATATTATATATATTATACTGACATAATGATTTTATATATATATATAATAGCACGCTCTGCTCAAATGTAGTCACCTAAGTTATATATAGACATATATAGGCCTATACATATATAATATATAATATATATATATATATATACATATATAACTTAATGTATCACTTTTAATAACCCAGTCTAATATTAGTTTTGTTATAAATCGAATACACTTTTTTTTACTCCATTAGGTTTATTACAGTTCCTATATACATATGCGTACAACGTCATGCGGAATGTCAAGCGTAAAACGGTTCAATATCGTTATTGCTTTATTTTTATTTTACCTCAGATAAAAATCTTTTAAAAGGAAGAGTTTTCTTTATTTCTTTGTTACACACAAATCTTGAGAAGTAACAATTCAAACTTCGCTATACAAAGACGAGAGAAACAAAGAAACATAGAGCAATAAACAAAACGGTAAAGAAAAAACAATGTATGATGCTCTTAATCGGATCCAGGTATATTTAATGGCATAGAATCGGACAGACTAACGTTTCAACGATGACCTTGACCGTCCTTCTGAACAAGGGACATTGATCTGTTACTTGATTACACCCACGGGGATGCTCCGAAGGGGGGTGGGGAATTATCCCTGAAACTGGCATCGTTGGGTGATGGGGCAGTAGGGCGGGCTATCAACGTAATGACGCCCTGAACTCATCTCGGTGTCAGCTGACCTCTGTGTGAATATTTAGTGAAAACATCTCGTGCACTTCGGGCCAACGGCTACATGTTACATAATGGATGACTTTTACCACCGCGGCGATACACACACACACAGGCACACACACTCACGTGTGTTTGAGCTTGATATTAAGTTACACAGAACACATGTTGGGTGTGCTTGAAATGCCAGCGTCCAAAAAAATTTACATAATATTTAAATATACGCTTAGCAAGATAATTTTTGTTCCGATAAATCTACACAAAGCAAGAAATAAAATACATAGATCCTAGTTTTTAAGTTTCTACATACACAAGCACCACCAGGGTTTTGTTCAGACAGAAATTTCACATAGCAAATTTAATTAAACGAGTTATACCAGGGGTCGGCAACCTACGGAGCGCCTACCAGACGTGGCACGCGGAGCGAATTTCATTGGCACGCGGATTACCCCCAAAAAGGCAATTCAAGACTCTTCTACAAGAAAATGGCAGGGTGACATATAGGCTGATGGCACGCCTGAAGGTATCAGAAATTTAACTTCGGCACACTATTGTCAAAAAGCTGCCGACCCTTGAGTTATACCACTGCCGGATTTATAGAGTCGGAAAAATTAATAAGCAGAAATGAAAAGATGGAGAAACTGAGAAAGAAAGTTATAGAGAAGACAGGGGATAGAGAGAATGAAAGATGGAGAGAAAAAGAGAGACCGATACATAGACGTAGTTAGCGAGCGAAGGCAACAGTGCGAGAGTGTTGAGTGAGAGATTTTAAAAAGTAAGAATTTGAGAGAGGAAGAAAGAAAGAGCGAGACAAAGAAAAGTACAAGAGAAAGAGAGGTAAATAGGTAGATAGATGGATGGAGAGAAATAGAGAGAGAGAATAACGGAAGTGAAAAAGAGTTCATCTAGTTAATGACTCTCTATCTTTTTGAAATCATCAGTCATCAGACAGAGTTTCAAAAGTAATGCCACAATGAGTATAATACGTGTTTTAAATAAGCCAACACAGATGTAAACTATTAGTTCACTGCCATCTAAATGAGGTAGAATCCAACACGATAGAAGTGTCATAGAAGCCATCCTACATTTTATTGTGACCTTTAGCCAACTGGCAGCCTCTTTAATGTCATTTCAAATTGGATATAAATGACCTTTTTTTTTTAAGATTTTGTTTCATTTATTTCTCGATTGTTGCGACAATATAACACACACGCACAAAATTGAACTGAAGGGTCATGGGTAATGTAAGCTGTGCACTGATGGGTCAAGGGTAATGTAAGCTGTGCACTGAGCGGGGGCAAGGGTGATATAAAATGTGCACTGAGGGGTCAAGGTAAATGTAAGCTGTGCACTGAGGGCGGCAAGGGTGATATAAAATGTGCACTGAGGGGTCAAGGTAAATGTAAGCTGTGCACTGAGGGCGGCAAGGGTGATATAAAATGTGCACTGAGGGGTCAAGGTAAATGTAAGCTGTACACTAAGGGGTCAAGGGTAATGTAAGCTGTGCACTAAGGGGTCAAGGGTAATCTAAGCTGTGCACTAAGGGGTCAAGGTAAATGTAAGCTGTGCACTAAGGGGTCAAGGGTAATCTAAGCTGTGCACTAAGGGGTCAAGGGTAATCTAAGCTGTGCACTAAGGGGTCAAGGGTAATGTAAGCTGTGCACTAAGGGGTCAAGGGTAATGTAAGCTGTGCACTAAGGGGTCAAGGGTAATGTAAGCTGTGCACTAAGGGGGCAAGGTAAATGTAAGCTGTGCACTGAGGGATCAAGGGTAATCTAAGCTGTGCACTGAGGGGGCAAGGGAAGACAAACATTTTGGGCCCTTAAATTACTCTAATGTATTCCTTTTTTTATAGTGACAAATATGATAGATCGATAGCCTCGTGATATACTCTTGAGTTTAGTTGACCAGAGGTCACTTATACTTTTAGCTTGGCCGCATTTGCTCCGAACAATACACGTAGTCCCATTCACGCCAGAATGACTGGGGCATTACAACAATAACCATCGCCAAAGTAAACAAAAAACCAACAACATAAAACATTATGTATGGTTAAACAAAGAAAGGCAACAATTAACTTTCAAATCTCGTCTGACTGATTGGCTGAAACATCCACCCAATAGAAAGGCAGGAATTAACTTTCAAATCTCGGCTGACTGATTGGCTGAAACACCCACGCAATAAAAAGACATATTTATTATAGATGACCAAGACAATTATTCAAATGACTAGGCGTATATTTTTTGTGGTAATTGTCAAGACAAAGTATTACTGGTACCAGTAATGTGTTTTGTGTGGTGCTATTCTGCTATTCATGATTGTCTCGTTTAGAAATATTCTATTTATGATATTTATGGAGAATGTCTAGCGAAAAAGACAACAACTTATCATTTAAAATATCGAACGAGCGACAGCATATCTGTTAGTGTGTCTTAAATTCTGTAACTCTGGCACATACAGACACAGTAATCCACTCTCTACTCTCCTCTCTCTCTCTCTTTGTATCGCGTTCTCTCTATCAGTCTGAATCTTAATATTATTCTATCTCTCCTCAGTTACTCTCTCTCTCTCTCGCTTTCTCTCAATCTCTCTAAATCTCACTTTATCATTTTCCATCTCTATTTAGCACTCCCTCTATCACTCTCTCAGCAAGATTCTCTCAGTAGTATCCATCTCTATAATTCTACCTTTATCTCTCTCTCACTCTGACAGTCTTTTTTATCGCTCTCACTCTCTCAGTATCTCTCTTAATCCCAATCTCTCTCACACTCTGACAGTCTTTTTTATCGGTCTCACTCTCTCAGTATCTCTCTTAATCCCAATCTCTCTCTCACTCTGTTTTATTCTATCTCTGTATCTCCCTCTCTGTATCTTTCAATCCCTGTTTCTCTCAATCTTTCTCTGACTCTCTCTCTCTGTCAGACTCACTCTCTTCAAGGCTCCCTTAATCTCAGTCTCTCCCAACCTCTCTGTATCTTTCAATCCCAGTCTCTCTGTAGTGAGCTCTTTAAATCTCACAAAGCCTCTCTTCCTACCTTTCTCCCGTCTCCTACGTAAATTCCCTATTCCCCAAAGCCAAGCAGCTATCCTTCAACACTTCCCATAAATCACACAGCGAGACTAACGAGTTACCTGAGACGGTAGGGGGCTCCGATGGCATGAAACTATTTTATATTCTCCACAGAAATAATGCCTCCTGTCAGCACATGGAACCAGCCTAATACCTAAGTGTCGCCTGGAGGACCCGCGGAGTCTAAAGCTACCCACCCCTGTCATCTCTCCCCCACACCACCCGGGGGGCGTCACACATCCACTGTCATCCACCGCCAAAAGGGCTGCTTTACAATTGTAATCTGCGGTTTATTACCTCCTCCCTCCCACCCACCACAGTCTTCAAATATTGTGCCGTTGTCATCACGGTTCTAGACAACAAAGAAAGATGTTAAATATAATATTTTACTAAGCACACATCTAATATGTAATCCTCATCAATTTCAGCCTTTTTTGGTGAACTAGCCAATCATTCACATTTATCAATTCACAAAAGGAAACTCTTGACAGAATCGTTTCATTACAATATATTCAGTTCTTTATTTAAAGGCGATGACAATAAATAAATATGTGGAATCTAAGGAAAATAAAAGAATGAAAATATAATATTGTTATTCCGGGACAGATGCGTTGTTATTCCGGGACAGATGCGTTGTTATTCCGGGACAGATGCGGGTCTTCACAGAATTGTACTTATAATTCACCCGTAGTATAACTGATACTGATAAAAACTTATTCAATAAAAATGTAGGACATAAATAATAATGTTTAAGGAATAATTAAAGTAGGCTAGATGGTATCATAACTACAGAGATAAAATAAAAATGCGTCATACTAACAATACACGTTTTATTTCAATACAAATCTTTCGACACATTAATTAGATTAATAATAGAGTACGATATGTATAATGTGTCCTTAGCAACTACAGAGCAATTTAATGATAATGACTGACACGTCATTTGCCGTCTATATAAACGAGAAACCTTTTATTTATACAACCAACACCTCAAGGTACCAATAGTGTTTTTTTAAAGAAGAAATTCATATACATATTGACTGAAGTATTTAAATACTAAAGATAATTTTATTATAGTCATACAATGAATTTTCAGGAATTTAATAATATAAATGGGTTGCTTGAAAGTTGCATAGGGCACTGTGGCCGACAGCGCGCTCGACTGGCGATCCGAAGGATGCGGGTTCGAATCCTGGTGAAAGCTAGGATTTTTTTCGAGGGTGCCCCTGAGTCTACCCAGCTCTGATAGGTACCTGACACTAGTTGTGGTAAAGTAAAGGCGGCTGGGCATTGTGCTGGCCACACATCACCTCGTATACCGTGGCCACAGAAACTGGTGAACGATGCTTCACCAGTCCTATGATCAGTTTGGTACGAAGGGTACTTTACTTTTACTTGAATGTTGTGCATCAAGGCTGGTGGTGAATTCTATTTGCAGACTGTCTACAGACAAGTAGAAATCTGATATAGCATATTATTGAATAGTTTGGCAGTTTTGCAATGCTCCCAAGGCTCACTATCTTGTATAAGATGACATAACTGAGACATGTAAAAAAGAAGCTAAAAAAAATGGCATTCCATCATAGACTCGTGTTGTTGTTGTTTTGTTTTTTTTTGCTTCCTTACATTACACCAGCCACCTAGGTATTAAGCTAATTACTCCGAATGGGCAACCGTCAGCTAGAGCTTAATTAAACTGAGTGACAAGCCACCACCAATATGTACAAGCCATGTACTGCCTTGTCGACTATCAAAAGGCTTAGTGTATTGACCGAAAACTATGACAGTGACGCGATGTCATGATCGCCCCCCCCCCCCTTTTTTTCCCAAATCCCCCAACCCGTCCCCTCTTTACATGTCATAAATGAATGGATCATCTATGGCTCAGGGACCAATAAGAACTGGCCTTTAAGCGAATCACTGGTCAACACGGTCTGGCTCTCGCATAAAATCCTTACCCTTTTCATCCTTCCCCCCCCCCTTCCATCCCCACCGATCGCAATCCTTCCCCCCCCCCAAAAAACAACAACACACACATTAAAATAGCTCCATCCCAACCAATTTGCCCCCCGCTCTCCCACCCCAAGTGCCTTATCATCGGGTCAGAGTAACCCCCACATATTTAACCTAGAAAAAGGTCATTGTCAAAAGATCACAGCCATGAGTCCCATGACCATAAATAATGATGCCGTTTATCCATCAGAAATGTTTTACACTCTTTCATTTTCCTTTTATTTCTTCTGGATTTTTTCTTCTCTCCACCTCTCTCTTTATTGTTGTTTTCTTTTTACACCAATCCCATGTCATCATTTTTGGCTTAAAAAAAAGGCTGCGGCTATTCGGACCCGGGTCCCTTTAGCATGAAATGGCTTTTCGGACCATTCAGTCAGAATTCCTTAAAACTAAAAAAACATAAAAAAAGAGGGAAACTAACACAAAATATATTTGTTTTTACCATTTATATTATAAGAAGTAGCACAGAAAACACCAAATCTATCCCTATCCTTTATAACCTAACCGATATTAACAATTAACAATAATAATAATAATAATAATAACGGTGCTTATATAGCGCATATCCCGTTGGTGACAGTTCTATGCGCAGACGACAGTTACAGAATACAGACAGACAACGAAATATATAGTAATACGCTAATTCTGCTGACGAAATAGGTGAGTCTTCAGCCGGCTCCTGAAGGTGTCATAGCTAGGGCTCTGGCGAAGCTGTAGTGGGAGGTGATTCCAAGCGGACGGTCCTGTGTAGGAAAATGAACGTTCGCCAGCGGACACTAGCCTCACACGAGGGATCCGCAGAGTAAGCGCGTCAGATGCCGAACGAAGTGGGCGGGACTGGGTGTAGAGCTCCATACAAGAGCGAAGATAATCCGGGGCGCAGTTATTCAGGCACCTATAACAGAGGGAAGCCAGCTTATATGAGATCATTATCATTATCAATAATACTACAAAGCCATCCCTAACCTATATAAACTAACCGATACTAACTATTTATCACTAAGTCTATCGGGTCCGAATAGCCACTTCGTAAAAAAAAAAACATTCAAGTACCGAAAGTGCAAATTTTTCTATACAAACAGTAGTTTTGTGTAAAGGTCCGCCTCTAGCATAATTACAGTTACCAGCTCTGTCTATTATTTCCTTTGTATTTGTAGGTTGTGCCGTTGTATTAAGTTGAAGTGGTCGTTTGAACCCCTCCATTAATTAATATATTGAGAACCACCAGAAGTGGTTGTGTTGGTACGCCGACCACCTGCATAGATGTCGTGCTCAGACTAAACCCCATCGTTGACCTCAACACAATACGAGATGTAAGATGCTCAGATTATGATACAGGGTCCTTCATGGCTTTTGGTGGAAATTGTTGTTTGAACAATTATTGGGCATCTATTCTATTTCGAAAAGAAAAACCCACCAATCAATAAGTGCCACAATTGTATACCAAATCTGTCTCATACTCTTTCCGTCTCTGTTTCTTACGATTTCTCTCTTTGTCCCACTCTCTCTCTATCACTCCTTTCCCTAACGTAATATTTACCACTTTGTCCCACTCTCTCTCTATCACTCCTTTCCCTAACGTAATATTTCCCACTTTGTCCCACTCTCTCTCTATCACTCCCTTCCCTAACGTAATATTTCCCACTTTGTCCTACTCTCTCTCTATCACTCCTTTCCCTGACGTAATATTTCCCACTTTGTCCCACTCTCTCTCTATCACTCCCTTCCCTAACGTAATATTTCTCTCTTTGTCCCACTCTCTCTCTCTATCAATCCCTTCCCTAACGTAATATTTCCCACTTTGTCCCACTCTCTCTCTATCACTCCCTTCCCTAACGTAATATTTCCCACTTTGTCCTACTCTCTCTCTATCACTCCTTTCCCTAACGTAATATTTCCCACTTTGTCCCACTCTCTCTCTATCAGTCCCTTCCCTAACGTAATATTTCTCTCTTTGTCCCACTCTCTCTCTCTATCAATCCCTTCCCTAACGTAATATTTCCCACTTTGTCCTACTCTCTCTCTATCCCTCCCTTCCCTAACGTAATATTCCCCTTTGTACCACGAAAAGGTCAACGTAACCTCTCCACAGAACTAAAAAGTTGACAACGCCATTACCATCACGGGAACGAGTACAACTGGCCGGGGGCTGGCAGCCAGGATGCATTTCTCGCCTTGCTACATTCTAGCACACGCGCCCCTGTCAGACAGCTCAACAAGACGCTTGTAATTATAACCATTTCATCAGCGTCCGGGGAATCACGAGATGTGCAAGGGTGGGGGTGGGGGTGGGAGGGGGAGGAGGGGGGGGGGCGATTCACTGATTCAAAAAAACAACGACAGTGATTAATAATTTAATGTACAAGATAAAATAAAAAAAATATAACATCAATGTTCACCACAGGGCGACAGGGAAAGGAGCGGGGCGGCGGGGCGTGTGTGGGGTGCAATGTAAGATACACAGACTTAGCTGACAAACCGTCCCTCAAAGTAGTTCACCCATCTCGGCTTGGAATTAGTTTTGTTATTATAATGTTAGAGCTTAAGGGTGGGGTAGGGGCGGGGGTAAAACGGTCGTTGTCCCTTTGATTTGTTAAAACCCGCTAAACGTTCAGCGTGAGTTTACACGAGGACAAACATGGCCGAACAAATTACTCAGTTATAGCCAAAAAAAAAAAGGAGGGGGGGGGGGGTAAAGTCAATGGAGGCGCTAAAGATTCTGTTCTGCGCATGTCCAATGGAATACTGATCATTTGGCTCATTGCATGTTGCCTTCATCTCGAGATGGGATTGTGGAGAGGGGAGAGATGGGGAGTAGGAAGACACTAATTATATGCAGGGTGTGATGCACATACAAAATAAAGGACCGCCCTGCTTTCAGTTGTTTTTTTCCACATAGACCTATGTTGTTTTTTATGCTTCTATGATTTCAAGCTCCTAAATCTATACCGTAGCTTGTTCATGTTTTCAAACGTTCCATTTTTTTTTCTCTGATAATTTTCTTTTTCTTTTTCTTATGCATTATGGACTAGACTATACTGCATGTAGATCTTTTCAAACTATTGCAAAAAGCGGTCGATTGTTTTCTGAACATTCGATATCTGATCAGTGGTCAAGAAGTGAGTGAGTTAGTGCATATACAAGGGGTGAGCCAATATCCGGTTATTTATATACACGTGCACAAGTAGATGTAAATATATATATATTAAAGATTTATCTTAATATATCTGTCTTTAATGTATTCTCTACTTTCATCCACACCAACCCACAAAAACAAATCTTTTTTTTTTTTAAAAAGGTCGGTGTAGACATTGCCTTTCCTAAGAATAATAATCAAAGAAGTTATTTAAAGGAATTAGGTATTTATATTGAAACCTTTGTATTCGTTTCATTGTTATTGTTTATATTCATTATGGGCTGTTGTCAGTTTAAACTCATATATGTCAGTGACTCGATCTTTAATGAAAAAAAAAATAGACACGATTATTAGTCGTCTGCTAAAAAAAAACTTCAGCCTAAGACTTGGAGAAGCACGTTAAAAGGCATTAAGTAGATATTTTAAAAAATGTACTTTTTTCCTTAGATGTGAATTAAGTCAACACTTCTACAATTTCTTCATCATCAAAATATAAATATTGTTACGAATATCGGTACTAAATGAATGACGTAGTATGGCATTGACCTCTTAACAAGTGCGTATCAGAGTCCAAAGCGACCAAGGTTTGACCTTTATGCCCTGAGGGCAGTTTAAATAAAATAATTCGTTCAAATCCCGTGGAAATTGGAGAATAATTCTGGATCGTAGTAATTATAGAGAAAGAGGTTAAAATGCGTATTAAGACCCTGTAGAATCTTCGATGATAGTTTTCTTTGGAAAGTCCCGACCTCCTTAAAGTTAGTTCAGTTTAAACATTTGTAGAGTGAAGTCGCTATATTAATACTTGTACATATAATGTCATTTTATTGAAACTTATGTTGCCATCAGTTGATGAAGTTTATTGATCGTTTATATTGAGTCTACAATTTAAATAAAATTGTTTATTCAACAACTGGAGTTGTTTGATCTATCATTGTTGAGAAAGGTGTTGAAGATAATTATCACGAATATAACTACATTACTGCATAGACCTGTCAGTCAAGGAACCCCTAGCTTGGGCTACAGATTAGCAGAATCTAGAGACTTCTAATAAAGATACAACTATATTCATATTCCCGACCTCCTTAAAGTTAGTTCAGTTTAAACATTTGTAGAGTGAAGTCGCTATATTAATACTTGTACATATAATGTCATTTTATTGAAACTTATGTTGCCATCAGTTGATGAAGTTTATTGATCGTTTATATTGAGTCTACAATTTAAATAAAATTGTTTATTCAACAACTGGAGTTGTTTGATCTATCATTGTTGAGAAAGGTGTTGAAGATAATTATCACGAATATAACTACATTACTGCATAGACCTGTCAGTCAAGGAACCCCTAGCTTGGGCTACAGATTAGCAGAATCTAGAGACTTCTAATAAAGATACAACTATATTCATTGAATCCGATTTAACGAGTCGTAATAATAGTCATCATTATAGAGGTACATAACAATTTGGGGGCTCGTCCGGGATAGTTGTATAGTGAAGCATATATTCAAGTTGTGTTGTGTTGTGTGTTGAAGCCGTGACCTACTGAGCAGCAAGCCTAATAACGCTGAATTCATTCTTCCGATTGGAAAAACGTAAGTTGGAAAAATTTACCACTTTATAAATCTCTTAACTAAAGAATGGAATTTATTGAAAATCCAGAAGAAGAAGTTTTGAAAACTTTATCAATAAAGAAGTTAAAAGAGATCGCTGAGATCTTAAAGATAGAAGTTACTGAAACTACACCATCCAGAACTGTGTTGACACAGCAGATAAAAGATGTGTTGATTGCGAGTGGCAAGTTGAAAGTAGAATCAAGCGCGGAGGGATATCAAGTTGAAGGTCAGACGTCGAAATCTATGTCCGAACAGTTTAGATTTCAGTTAGAAATGAAACGGATGGAAATGGAGATGGAACAAAAACGTCTTGATCGTGAGATAGAACAAAAACGTCTTGATCGTGAGATAGAACAAAAACGTCTTGATCGTGAGATAGAACAAAAACGTCTTGATCGTGAGATAGAACAAAAACGTCTTGAGTTTGAGATGGAAGATAAGAAAAGTCAACGCGAAAGTCAGGAAAGAATAGAGCTAGCGAAGATAGGAGGTACTAAAAAAGAATCTCATAATGATGTAGAGATGGCCAGATGGAAAAAGCTAGTCCCTACCTACATTGATAAAGAAAGTGAAATAGCTAATTTCTTCCAGACCTTTGAAATTTCTTGCAGAGATTTTAAGTTCCCAGAAGATAAATGGGGAATATTAGTCAGAACAGCTTTTACTCAGGGAAGGGCAAGAGATTGTGTTCTATTGTTAAAAGAGGAGCAATTAAATGATTATGAAGTTATTAAAGACACTGTACTTAAAGCCTATAACCAGATACCGGAAAGTTATCGGAAAAGGTTCCGTCAGTACACAATGTCCCCTTACCAAACACACTTAGACTTTCTTAGAGCAGACGAAAAGTTAATGGATCAGTGGATAACATCCAGAAATATCTCCACATTAAAAGAATTGAAAGATATCATTCTTTTAGAGGATTTTATTAACAAAGTGAGGCCGGATGTAAGAATGTATTTATCCGAGCGTGACATCACTGACCCACATAAGGCTGCTGATTTAGCGGAACAGTATACACTGTGTCATAGGACAGCTGGTGAAAAGAATTTTAATAGGGCACAACGGCAAGCAGAAAACACACAACAACAACATCGTGAAAAAGAGCATTTTGTGAAACAAAATGATGTTCATAAAAAACCTGTCAACAAAACCGTCCAATGTACTTTTTGTAAAAGAACAGGACATAGCATCGAAGACTGTTGGAGTATAAGGAAAGAAAAAGGACCTAATAAAGTGGTAATGTGCGTTAGACATGCACCAATACAAAATGTACAAGAAAGCGAAGATACAAACGAACTGAATTCGAAGAAAGATTCTTCTAAACCAGAAACACTGAGGGTGGATTTGCCTGAGAGCAAAAGTCAGAAGGTAGAGAAATCTACAACTGAAGATAATGAGGATAATTATCCTGATTATAAATACAGAATGGCTACTATTGGATTAATTGTCCAAGTCCACAGAGACGAGAAAGTAGACCAAAGTATTTTTGACTCGAACAAGAGCCTGAAGTCATCGAAAGATGAAACAACACCCGAAAGTCATGGTCAAAGGAAGAATAAAATTGACACAGAGACCCTGTGCAGTTTTCAACCGTTCATTAGTGAAGGTTGTGTGGCTTTACAAAAGGAAGGACCACTGAAGTCCGTAAACATATTACGAGACACAGGAGCATCATTAACACTGCTGCTTAAAGATGTATTACCATTAAATGATAATACATTGACAGGACAGACTGTCCTATTGAGAGGTTTTGAATGGAAAGAAGAAATACCTCTACATAGGATATACCTCGCATCTGGCTTGGTGACAGGATATGTGACAGTTGGAGTAATATCAAAACTTCCTGTTGAGGGCATATCTGTTATCCTAGCAAATGATTTGGCGAAAGGGAGGGTGAGACCTGAACTGATTGTGAAGGAAAATCCCGACCCTAGTCCTATTGTGGAGACAGGAAAAGAAAAAGAACTTTATCCTGTAGGTGATGTCATAAATGGTATGACACCACAGAAAAAGAAAGAAGAAACTATCTCACAAGAAAAGAAAAAGAAAGAAGAAATTCTCCCACGAGAGAAGAAAGAGGAAGAAGAAGTGGAACTTGATACTACTATTTTCTCCAAGATTGATGATTGTCCGAAAGGAAATGAACAATCAAAGAAGTCATCACAAAATGAATTGACTGCTGAACAGAAAGTAGACCCAGAGTTGCTACAGCTACATGAGAAAGCTGTCGACAAGGAAGAAACTCCTACTACTGATGTCTATGAGCAGATAGACCACAGCATGCACAAACAACAAAGCAAACCTGCAGTTGCCGGTACAGATGAAGATTGGAGGAGCATCACTGAAGAAACGAGTGCGGAGAGCTGGACCGAAACTATCAAAAGCTATGGGTTACCACAATCCATACCGACAGATCGAAGGACCAACTTCGCCCCGGAACTCTTCAATCCAGTCCTAAAGAACTTATGCCTGGAGCAGGAGATGTCAACTGAATCCCATCCGGAAAGTCGAGGAGCCTATGGACCAATCTTTGGACCCACTGTCCGAGGACCACTCAAACTACTTCAAGAGGAATGGCAGACCGAATTGGATTTCCTTGGGCTGATCAAGTACCTAGATAAGTACATAAAATTTGTGTCTGACATAACTGTGTTTGTTAGAAAAAAATTGTACACTGCTTACATGCAGATGCCATTGTTGTGTGATGAAAGCAAGGCAAAGATATTATATCATTTGAAAATGATAAAGCCTTACCTTCTGAAAACAATTGGAATAAGCTTGATGTTGTTAACATTGTTACTCTTATTAGTAAAATTTATGCCTGGAGTACAGGATGAATTGAATGACAAATTCACTGATAGTTAGTTACCAAACTTACTATTTTAAAACTAAATCCCTTACTTGTGATGAAAAAGGACTGAGTAAAAGTATTGTTAGAGTAGATATCATTATATTGTGATATTTCTAAACAAACTTGTTAGGTTGAGCATTTAAAATAATTGCTATAAGAGAAAAAGATCAGTTTTATCCGCAGAATTGGTTTCTAAATCAGAGGACATTATAAATGTGGACTGATTATAAGATATGTTTGAGAATCTCTGGAAATGATAATTGAAACATTTGGCAGAGAGGATAATCTGATTGATAAAGATGTAAATGATTTTAAGAAAAGAGAATTTTCTATCACTAAAGTATTGAGAAATGTTTTATGATTGTACTATGGATTTATATTATCATGTACTGTTGTTGAAATATTGCACTGAGTCAGTATGCAAATTTCTTCTATGTGAATTTATTCATTTGTTTTATTATCATTGAATGTATGATAATGTAGGGTAAACATAGTTGCAGCAAGACAGAACTATGACTAACAAGAATTCCAAGAAATGTATTATATATGATTTTTTAACTTTTAGGATACTGTTACATGAAAAGCAGACCAGAAGTGAAACTAATGTAAAATAAAACTTATCCTTGTTTTGTATAAATTTAGGATATGTGCCACTGACTTGACACTGTAAACCAGAATGGTTGAGTATGTCATGGTTGAGAATTTATAATGTTGACATACCAATGTTCAACAAATGTATGATTAATTAAGGATTTCATGTCAAAATTGTAAAACTAATCTATATTTTTTCTGTATTAGTTAAAATAGATTGAATGAATTGTACTGACAAGCAAAAGATTGGGTAGACCTGAACACTGTGAGGAACAGGAGAACCTAGAATCTATGAATAATGAATAAAACCTTTATGGAATGGAAAAGAGCAATGGATTCCAACCTTACCATAACTGAAAAGCTAAGAGATGGAACCATTCAGACCAGAAATTGTTTTGTAAAAATTGTTAAATTGATTTCTGTCTGAAAAAAAATATAGTCTATGCTCTTTAAATTCTAATCTTTTATCTTTTGTACTTCAATAATATTGTATTTGAAATGTCTTTGATGTAATCTAAAGAAAATAAGTACTTACTGTGTAGTACTAAGATTGTATGAAGATAATATAATCTGCTTTGATTGATAGTTAATTAAGTAAATTAACCAAATTTGTTTCAAGTAAATCCATGTCTGCATGAAAGATAGAATGTTTCAATGTGAACTCTTTTAAAAAGAAAATAATGACGTCGAAAGGTCATGGTAAAATGAAAGATTGAAATATTTTTAATGAAATTGTCTATAAACTATTTTAATTCGTGAACAGACTATGTTTAATGTTCTTAAAATAACATAAATGAATTTAATTTTGAGATAATGGTTGTTAAATAATGCTCATTTAGTCAAGATAACGTTTTGGTCGCGTAGAGATTTTGACCTAAGCGGTGATGAGGTAAAAATTTGCATAGCGATGTCAATATTGTTAGAATCAATTGGGAATGAGAGAGGAAAAAAAGAGAGAGAGAGAGAGAGAAAGGCGGAATTGACCTACATTTTGGGTCGCGTCACCGACAGTTGTCTAATGTTGTCCAAGCCTACAGGCTGAAAAAAAATACTGTCGAGACAATGATCGTGTTGTTGTGTAATTAGGTCAAGCCTAGTAGTATTTTTTCATCAGAGCGTTTGGTTTTTTCTCCTTATAAAAAAATAAGTCGTGTCTGAATAGACATTAAGTGATTTTTCTTTTACAAAATTGTAAAAGATATTAGTTTATAATTAAATGGACGAGAGAGTTTTTATTAACGTGGAATGTTCAATGTAATAGAAATTATTAACTTGTATTATATTATATCTATTAAGAATGATTATGTATTTTTCTTGTAAACAAGATTTAGATAAACAATTTAATTGTCCATTGTTTTGAATTAAAAATTGAATGATTGAATGACTGTAGTTAAGCCATTTGCTAAGATGAACGTATATTGCATATATTATATGTCATTGTTATCAGTTCGATTGAATTATTGGGATAGCCAATTGAACTGTATTGTTTCCCCGGAATATTTTCTTTTATAATTATTCCTTAAAATTAACATTTTTAGTAGTTAAAATGTAAAAGAAATAATTATAAAACTTTAGAAGGAGGGGGATGTTACGAATATCGGTACTAAATGAATGACGTAGTAAGGCATTGACCTCTTAACAAGTGCGTATCAGAGTCCAAAGCGACCAAGGTTTGACCTTTATGCCCTGAGGGCAGTTTAAATAAAATAATTCGTTCAAATCCCGTGGAAATTGGAGGATAATTCTGGATCGTAGTAATTATAGAGAAAGAGGTTAAAATGCGTATTAAGACCCTGTAGAATCTTCGATGATAGTTTTCTTTGGAAAGTCCCGACCTCCTTAAAGTTAGTTCAGTTTAAACATTTGTAGAGTGAAGTCGCTATATTAATACTTGTACATATAATGTCATTTTATTGAAACTTATGTTGCCATCAGTTGATGAAGTTTATTGATCGTTTATATTGAGTCTACAATTTAAATAAAATTGTTTATTCAACAACTGGAGTTGTTTGATCTATCATTGTTGAGAAAGGTGTTGAAGATAATTATCACGAATATAACTACATTACTGCATAGACCTGTCAGTCAAGGAACCCCTAGCTTGGGCTACAGATTAGCAGAATCTAGAGACTTCTAATAAAGATACAACTATATTCATTGAATCCGATTTAACGAGTCGTAATAATAGTCATCATTATAGAGGTACATAACAATATATATATATATATATATATATATATATATATATATATATATGTGTGTGTGTGTGTATGTATGTATCAATCTTTATTTATCTAGGGGTCGGCAACCTTTTGATAACAGTGTGCCGAAGTATGATTTCTAAGTCTTTCAGCGTGCCAACAGACTAAAAGCCATCCTGCTGTAGCACTTAATTTCTTGTAGAAAAGAATTGAATAGACTTTTAAGGCCTCTTCCGCGTGCCATTGAAAATCCTCCGGCGTGCCAAGTTTGCCATGCGTGCCGTAGGTTGCCGAACCCTGATCTAGTCTATTATCTCTCTGGAAACAGATCGCAAAATGTATCAACGCGCCACTCAAAACAAATTTTGACTTTTTGTTAAATAATTTTAAGTATAAAGTGTACACAGATCAGAAATAGCATTTAAAAATTGAGAAAGTAGAAATTTCAATACAAAAAAGTTGGCAACGCTAAATCAGATTGCTATCAAACATGATCCAGTGTGGAAATAAAAAGTCCGCTTTAAAATAAAGGGCTTAAATGCAAAAGATCTTCTGTAAATAAGGCCTAATGATTTTCAAAAATATATAATGCGATATAAGAATGTCTGAAATTATTCCCGGATAGTTGGCGTGAAGAGTATTTTTCCTGTAAAGCTGATTTAATTAATCTTCAACAACGCCATTGTTTTTTTTTTGTTTTTTTTAAAGACACCGTCAAATGGGCCCTCGGGGTAACTTTGTACTAGGAAGAAAAAAGTTATTTTTATTTTTTTGATATTTCGCAATTCTTTCAACTAGACCAAACTTTCTAATTTGAAACTTAAATGGAAAAGAAATATTTAAAGATCATTTGTTCCTACACTGCTCCATTTTTTGATAAAGTAAGTAAGTATATCAATATTTACATTTTTAAATTAATAAATGGAATGGTTAAGACTTTATGTAAAGTATTTAAGTTTTTATTTAACCTAAGAAGGAAAATATGGGGTGGCCAAAGTTACCCAAAAATTCTACCCTTATTTCAGGGTAACTTTGTACCATTAAGTATGAAGCAAAACAATTGAAAATATGACATGTGATAATGTGAATTTACATGTTTATGTTTTAATTATAAAATGACAATATAAGTAAAATAAATTATTTAAAATATGTTGATGTGCTATAAGAATGTTATCTATTTAATAAGAATGGGTTATCAGTAAATCTTTATTTTGAACCTCTCTATTTGAGAATAAAACACACACTTACAAACCAAAACCAGGGGAAGGAAAGTTTGGCTCCTGTTAGGAAGACATACTAGCAAGTGGTCAAGGCATAGGCACACACTTACAAACCAATCCCAGGGACAGGAAAGTTTGGCTCCTGTTAGGAAGACATACTAGCAAGTGGTCAAGGCATAGGCACACACTTACAAACCAATCCCAGGGGAAGGAAAGTTTGGCTCCTGTTAGGAAGACATACTAACAAGTGGTCAAGGCATAGGCACACACTTACAAACCAATCCCAGGGGCAGGAAAGTTTGGCTCCTGTTAGGAAGACATACTAGCAAGTGGTCAAGGCATAGGCACACACTTACAAACCAATCCCAGGGGAAGGAAAGTTTGGCTTCTGTTAGGAAGACATACTAACAAGTGGTCAAGGCATAGGCACACACTTACAAACCAATCCCAGGGGAAGGAAAGTTTGGCTTCTGTTAGGAAGACATACTAACAAGTGGTCAAGGCATAGGCATACTTTGACAAAACAAGGGAGGTTTTTTTTTACATGTTAAAAAAACAATAGGCCTAGTTATGGCTGGTTTGGACTTCTTTCTTCAACGCTACAAGGACAAAATCAGACAGAGAATATGGGCCGTACATTTAAAAAAAAGAAAGCTCCAGCGTCTGTACAAGTTATTAGTGACTATTTTTCAAATATGTAATTTACAACATTTAAAACATGACCAGTGAAAACATCGTCAATTGTGCTTCAGGTGACAAATGGATTCCGCAAATCCACCTACAAAAGCACACAGTCTAAAAATTAATTAGAAAAATGTTCATTTTAAATTTTAGTGTTTCATTTTCAATTTGCCATTTAGTTTGTTATTTAATGTTGCATGGCTTGTAGGCCTATAATAATTCTTTTTTTTATTTATGCTAAAAAAATATTTTTTTATTCAATTATATATAATTTTGGACCAAGGTAACCCATGTCGGGGTAACTTTGACCACCCCACAAAATACTAAAATAAACCTTAATTCTCCATAATAATTGTCTTGTACTTATTTATTCCTTTTTTATGTTGTTGTTCCCCCTAGTTAGAGTTATTAACATCATCAAAATAATTAAAGACTCTGTGAAAATATTATTAAGTATGAAAAAAGTACAAAGTTACCCCCATTTCACCGGTATAGGCCAGGGGTCGGCAACCTTTTGCTAACAGTGTGCCAAACTAGGATTTCTAAATCATTCAGCGTGCCAACAGCCTAAATGTCAACCTTCTCTATTATACCTTTACAAATTAAATGTTTTTTATAGGACAATTGCGTAGCAAGACCAAGGCCAAAAGCAAAGAAGATTATTTATAGAGAAAATCGTTAAAACGTTTTATGTTTAATACAAAATTAACGTGTTTGTGATTATCATCCTTTATATCAAATACAATATTTTATTACAAAACTTTCACATTTATGGTAATTATTATCTAAACATTATCCTTTGTTAGTCACGATGAGGATCGAAAACCTGTAAATCTTAGATGTAAATATTACATGTAATTATGTTTTCATCTCAGTTTAATTGAGAGAGATCCTTTCATGTGTTGCCGCATATATACACTATGCATGGTGTAACGTTAAGCGGAATAGTTACGTAGTAATCATACAAACTTGGTTAGTTAATATAATGTTTGAAAATATACATATAAATTTTTTAGACTTATAATATTTATACAATTTTCAAATTCTTTTTATAGTTTGATAATTTCAAATGTATAAATTGTAAGCCATTTATTCTTTTATAAACGAAAAAAAAGGAAACCTACTAGAAAAATTAGATTTTTAAAAACGGGATAATTATCTCCCTTTAATTAAAAAAAAAACAAAAACCGTTTCCACATTTGATTCAATAGTGATGCCAAAAAAGTTATGTTTTGTAATATAAAAAATACTACTGACTAATTATAATTTCTTAGTATAAATCCAACATTATGGTATTCATTGCAAGATTTAATTATTAGAGGATTAAAAAAATTTGTGTTAAACAGTTGTAAAAAAAATCATTTCCTGCAATAATTGTTTGCCCATTTAAGGAGCTTATACTTTAAACATATATAATTACATACATTACATAATATAATGCTATTGAATAAGTGTCTTAAATTTATTAATTTATAATAAACATAAATGTGTTTTAGAACTACTTATATTTATGTTTCATTAAATTAAAGAAGATGAGCATAAAAACTCTTTTAAATGTAATTAGTCAAGTTTAAGTGACCTTTCTGTATGCTTAAAACAGTTTTCATTTGCGATAAAATCTGTTCACAAGTGTAAGTTGAACCAAAAGCTGAAAGTAAAAGAGCGAATGCCTAGCAGTTGAGAAAAGCACATGACTTTCCTAAGCAGCTTCCTTCCAGATTTTTTCCGCAAATGGGCAAATTTGGATGCCCATTTTTTAAATGTTTAAGATTCAACTTGTTGCATTTTAAAATCGCCACCATCCCTTTGCTTAAAAAGAAAACACCATCTTAGACCATCTACATGTAAGAAGGTTGTAGTAATATCCAAAAAGTTAGGCTTGATGTGGTATAAAGAAATGAGTCCATCAATTTGAAAGTCTTGCCTTTGATTAGAAAACTCCGCTTTGAAAGTTTCGATGTACTTATGAAAAAGCCCAACTATCTATCTTAATAAATGCCTTAACTTAATGTAGGGCTGTACATGTAGTTAAATGTTTTGAAATTGAATTTACGGCAAGATATGTCCAGTTTCAATGCCAATCCATTCACAGTGGTCCTTGTAAATGAAAGTTCAATCATTGAAATGGGTCGCTATGTCATTCAGAAACATCGACTTCAACACTTGGTTTTCCTCATTCATAACCGGAAAATGTTGAAAAACCCTCTCAGAGGTCTCTCACGTGACCTTGAAAATAGCTATGCGGGCCAAGCTTGGCACGCGTGCCTTGGGTTGCCGACGCTTAGTATAGCCTACGATCTGGTTTAAGACAGAAAGTGATGCCTATCAAAGTTTTTAAAAATAAGTTAACAAATACCAAAAACTCTTCAATTTCACAACTGTTATATGTTCGTCAAAATATAAGTATAATAGTCAATGTAAAGGAATAAAAACACTATATATTAAATTATTGTGTTATTATTTTTAAAAATACCTGAGGAAATATCGCTGAAGCATTAAGGAGTGGGATAAAAAGAATTGTTTATTCTATATTTATATAAATGTCAAGTTGTTATTTTTTAAGTAACCCACCCTGATGAATCAGTAGATCGTGAAATATCTCTCTCTCTTGGTTTCTACTCCGCTGATTTAACTATTGAAATGAAGTATTTTCTACGGTAGACTGATACCGCTGGTTTCACTTAAACTAAAATCTACCGCGAAAATGTAAAGAATGTGTTAATAAAAAAATTATACAAGATCTCTTAGCCTTTATATATAAGACACGTTAAATATTTAAACATGAAGTAAACAATCAAATACTGAACACCTGGAGCATTTCAAAATGAACATTTTTTCAGACATATCCCACATGGTGACCCCAGTATAGGGATATTCCATTTACTAGCTTGGGGTTCTCAGTAATAGTTTGTCCACATTATCTTCATTATTGTCCTTACTAGTGGTTAAGCCCGTCAAAATGATGGAGAAACGAATGATTACATTGTGTTTATATTATTTAAAGTTACACTCTGGAGAATTTATTGCAATGTTATATTGCTGTATAGGTGAAGATGAAAATTATTGAAACCAATAAGTTATATTTCGTTTAACAAGTTTAAAATAAGAAAGAGGGTTGGGGAGGGGGAGGTAGATTCACTGAAGCATGACATTGAATGATGTGTATTGACATTTACAAATGCAAATAAAAAATGTGAGCGGGACAAACTGGTGATTTCAATGCAGATGTCAACTCATTGAAGTGTCATTCGCTCCAGATGAGACTCGGTGTCCGGAACACCGACAGTCGCCGCCTAAGTAAATAGTAAATAAATAAAGACATAGTGATGCCACTTTAAGCATTCTTGGAGTGGGAAAGAAAAAATATTTAAAAAAGTTGCATCATTCTAGAATCTAGATGAACTTTAATGCGGAGAGACATATCAGTAATAGAAGAAAAGTAGATTTCAATTGAACACAACAAAATCAAAAGCAAATAAAGACGCAGGTTCAAACACTTCATTGCTACACAAAGAAAAAGCTCTAGTGCAAATTATTCATTAGAATCTATCACTCTTCTTTCAAAAATGGTATTTTCACCATGCCAATTTAACCATAGTACAAACATTGGTTAATGATGCTTTAAAAGAATGCATAATTGTTGTATTTAACATTTTAAACGAGATTTGGTCCTTGTATTAAAAAACGTCTTACCATTAAGAAGCATTGTATACTTCATAAGTTGAATAACAATTATATAGCTAAGGCCTCTTACTGCTAACGATTCTCATATATGGAGGCAGTGCTTTTTTTGTGACGGTACGCCCCGGTACGGCGTACCGACACCTTTTTCAATGTGGGGAAAAATTATTACTTTTCTTGTATTTTAACGTTTATTATTAATTTATTATACTATTAATTTGTTAAAATTGAATTATTTAAAAATTTCACGCAATAAGAATTAAAATATAAAATGCAAAACTGCTTTAAAAGTTAGGCAATCCATCACCACAGAATAGGTATACATATTCTGTGATCCATCACTGAGTACCGGCACCTATTTGTTTACAAAAAAAGCACTGTATCCTCACAATAATCTGCAGTAATTATTTTGTTACAATTTGAAATAGATCACATTTCGTTACCTTCAAATGAGTCATTTTAAAATACAATATTACGGTCTGATATTTAAAATATCATAAAACCACATACGTAAAATGTAGTGTTATCTTTTATCAGTTAGGCTTACTTATAGTTATAACATTAAGTTCTATCTATTTTATGAACGCCAACATCGAGGTTGTTTAAATGAAGACCCTGTGACGTCTATTGCAAAAGCCTTACATGCTAACCCTATATAGTCTATACCAGGGCTCGGCAACCTACGCAACGAGTGCCAGACTTGGCACGCAGACCAATTTTCAATGACACGCGGTGGACTATAAAAATGGCAATTAAAGTACTTCAACAAGAAGTTGACTGCTAAAGCAGAATGACCTATTGGCTTTTGGCACGCTTAATGAATTAGAAATCCAAATTTGTTATGAAAAGGTTGCCCGATCCCTGGTCTATACATTGATTTTACTGCTACCATAAAATGTGCTATTGTAAATGTGTGCATAACTAAAAAAAAAAAGCACTTATGGAAATGCAATACCAAACTTAAGCCGCATATCTCCGTAGGACGTAATAATCTTCCTTTGACGCATCTATAGATTAAAATATTAAGTTTTATAAAATAAAATGTCTTAAATTACGCAGGTATCTTGAGCATAAAAGCTAAAGAAAGCACAAAAAAAAATGGGGCCATTACAAAAGAAAACATGAACTAATGGAATAAGGGCTGAAAGGTGGAATATTCAACGTTTGCTGTGATGACGCATGCGCGAGTTGGTAGGAAATGTTACAGATGTGTTTTTAAGCTGGTGAAACTACTCAACATTGGCTGATGGTAGTTTAAAGCAGCCAATGTCTATCGCATATTTGTTTTCAAAATAAACAAAAGGGGAAACTTCTCCTAGTACAAACGGCGACAATGTGAATACAAAATAACCAAGGCGCACTATTTACGACAGCGTTGCCAACTCAAAATACACATTTTTCAGCTAGAACGGGCCAAGTGCACATAGCGAGAAATAGCTGGCTTTTAACACAATGTAGATAGACCTTGTAGTGATGCACATTCTATCGACATATATTATATGTTTGAAAAAATATTAACATAGAGGTGATGCAAATTAATAGGCTGAACCATGTTTGTAATGAAATGAAATTATCTGAATTAAATAAAGCCCTATGGTTTTGATAATGGGGCGCACATTGGTCTAGCGTCAGTGCGTGTGAAATGCCGTTATGAAGGTGTCGGGTTTGAATCCAGGTTACGAGTTTAGCCAAGTCTGGGGGGGGGGGGGTGCTCCTGAGCCTGCAAAAAAAATGTTTGGTGTGTACCTGAAATTGTCGGGTGTTTTGGCACTTTGTGCTGTCCATTCATCCCCTAGCACTAGCCCTAGTGACCCACACTACTGGTGTTTTGGCACTTTGTGCTGTCCATTCATCCCCTAGCACTAGCCCTAGTGACCCACACTACTGGTGTTTTGGCACTGTGTGCTGTCCATTCACCCCTAGCACTAGCCCTAGTGACCCACACTACTGGTGTTTTGGCACTTTGTGCTGTCCATTCATCCCCTAGCACTAGCCCTAGTGACCCACACTACTACTAGAATAATCTTCACTTTCCAACAGAAGATTGAGATTACACCATGTTCAACTATTTCAGCCAATTGTTTGCTCTTAGTAGTCATAATATACAATAAAACACTAGGAAACTGCTAGAAAATGTCAAAAGTAGGTACTCTATAAAACCCTATCTCCGAGATTAGCAGATGCGAAACTTAAAAGCTATGAGATAAAACCCAGCTTTTAATAAAAGTTAGAATGGTTTACCCCTGCTTTCTGAAGTAGTGAACATTGCTAGAATCTCAGGGCTCAAAATCTCAGCCTGCAATCAATCAACACTGTTTTTTTCATTGCAATCAAAGAGCATCGTAAACCACTGGAACACATTTATTTTATAGCCAAGACACTACTGATCTCTCTCTCTCTTACTCTCTCTCTCCCTCTCTCTCTCTCTATTATGTCTTTCAAAATATCAAAAGAGAAAACACAAAGACAAACAAAATAAATAAAGTGAAATTAAAATTAAATAATCAAATAAACAACAACAATGGCTCATCCCCAGGCGACAAGTGGGGAATACAACGCGGTCTTTAGCCAGCTCGGAATGACAACACTAATAATAATCACAATAATAATACAGTTAATGGTCTATTTAATGGGTCGGAGGTGGAAGCTTAAACAATGCAATATGTGAAACATGCGTCGATCAACAAACTTAATGGAAAGCTGACGCGCAGTAATACGTTTGTTGTTCAAAACATTTTTATTATGCTGTTAATTAACCGCTTCATCTTTGAACGCAATAAAACAAAACGTTGCAGTTGTTGATTTTTTTCTAGCATAGCTTTTAATTATAAATAGGGTTTGCGTTTGGGGCATACACTTCACTGTTGCCCTAATTAGGGATGATTGTTTCTGATAAAAAAAAAGTGTAGCCCTCCCCCCCCCCCCCCCAAAAAAAACAAAAACAAAAAAAAACGACGAAAGAAACAGTCCTTGGAATTGCGCGCGCGTGTCATGTGACTTACTTACTGTTTGTTATAGTGATATTTATATTACACATTTCGGACTTATGACTTCGTTGTCGTTTGTTTTAAATACATGTGATGGCCAATGCCAATATTTTGTATTTTATGTCAATGCCCTGTATTATTGGCACATTTCAAAATGAGTTGGCCTCTTCTGTTGGAGGTGTAAAACTGTTTGAACCTGTTGAAAATCGTTTACAAGAGATCTAGATTATTGAACGGGCTTTGATGTAGACATCGTTAGAGTTGACAGCTGAAAGAAGACAATGAGCACAATATTTCTATATATTTAGTTAGTGTTGAAATGGTCAAAATATTTAAATAATTGGTTTGTTGTTGTTTTTTCCAACTATCAGCTATAGTAAATTTAGTAGGAACTATAATACTTCACCTCTACTCTCACAAGCCAATGAACCACAGAGCAATTGAATAAAAGTAACCAGAGTAGTGAGGCCAGGCAAACCCAGATATTGTTGTTAAAGTTCAGTTTTGTATTCACTGCAGCAAGTTTTTAAGAGTTAAATGAGTGAGTAAACTTTTTCCCTAAACAAACAAATAGTCTTGAAGTGTTCAAACTAATAACACAAGAAAAGCATGATTTTTGTATGAGTGAACAAGAGTTAACAAGGGAGATAAAAGTATAATGAAATATCAGTACATGTTGGATATTTGAGATGAAAGGTTCATTTTTCCTAATAAGTTCTACTGAACTAATGTGTTGACTTAAGTTTTATTCAAGTCTAAAAGTGTGGACTTAGAATGGTTATTACAGAGATAAAAGAAAATATTTATAAAGGAGGTGGATATAGTGCTCGAGTGATAATGTATATATGCTGGTCTTATTGAATCTATGTCTCAATGAAGAATATATATAGTACTTTACCAATTTGTGGATACGTAATATTTGTGGACGCTTTGTGCTTCGTCTACTTATGATATTTTATATGTAAATAAACTTTTCATCTGAATTACTCAACGTGTAACTTAAGTTCTTTATGTTATCAGTAGGCCTATCATACACGCTATAGACTTAATATATAATACTGTAACAATTGTATTATCAGATTAATACAGATTGGTTGAAAACACGGGAGAATGTCTCACCAGACACAAAGGAGAGATGGTGACATGCGCCCCGTAAAGGATGCTATTATCAATATTAGGAAACGGTTTGATTGACATAAGAATAAGTTGACACACAGCTGCCACCAATATGAAGTCTCTACACTATGATCAACTATCTCGATTAATTGTATAAGTTTCGTAATGTCTGAATGGCAATAATGTCGTTTCAAACGTGTGACCCGCCTTGAATACTTTCTACTACCAAGTTTTTTAACCAAAGTTTATGTTTTTCCACCATAATATAAACGTAGCGTCCTAGAGGACAATGTCCCCAAACTCAGCCGGCAAACTCGAACAGAGGGGGAAACTCAGGATGAACAGACACACGTTTTGCAAGCCTAGACAAAATAGCCACGGGGAATGCGCCCCATTTTGTTCCCCTCCCCCTGGCGCCCTCCACCATCTTTGAAAGTAACTTGAATCCTGCCATAAATGTGATTCCACTCGCTCATCAGAACTCATAAATAAAACATCAAGTCTTGATCGTTGTCGAGTCCGCCTCGGATTTCATAGTCATTCCACGAGCACAAGAGTAATTTCATTTCTCTTAGTCTTAGAGATTTCTCTAGTACTAGCGGAGAGAGAGAGAGAAAGAGAAAGAGAGAGAGAGAGAAACAGACATTGAGAGTGAGCGAGTAAAGGAGAAAGTTCAGATGAGAAAGAAAGAGGAAAGACTAAGAATGGATTTTCGTGAACGGTCACAGTAACAGTTGATTTCCAGTTACTCTTATGTCTTTTTAAAAGCAACGGGAGTGGAAGAGGGCCCCGGGGGGGGGGGGGGACAAGGGGCGCACACGGTTAAGTCTGTATTTGGGTGTATACAAATTGTAAAACGATGAAGGACAAGGAAGGGGGGGAGCTTTTAAAATAATTCATTCCTATTTAAAAGGGTAAGTTATAGTATATGGCTTTTTGGCTTTTACACGACGCACGCACACGGGCAAACATAAAAGCACTACAATCGTCGTTATCAATATCGTTGTATTTCACCTAGTCCTATTTTTTCGTAAGCCTTTTTTGTAAGGGGTGGGGAGGCAGATGATGGCTCCTAGTCTGTGCAACCTTGGGAAAACCAAAGTGACCATATAGTTCTAAGGTTAAAGCTAACTGAGACCTATTTAAAGGCATTTGCCCAGGAATATTATAAGACTATCTTTCCCCATGGGAAACAACTAAAAAAAAACCACTAAAAACCCAGAAGTCTTTGTAAAAATACCACTAGGTTTTCCAAGACCAATAAATACAAAACAATGGAAATAAAAACGCTTGAAACCAAATGTAATAAAATAACACAAGAATAATAACTAAGAAAAAATTAGATAACTTACCGGTATAAGAAATTTAACTCTATAGGTTACAACTTACATTTTGAAATCAATGCATGCTCAAGGGAAGACAATTAAAAAGTCAAGTACATGTAGTAATAAAAACATAAAGCATTAGGTAATATCTTACTATCTCTATATTAACTATATTCGTCTGTTTTGAATACCCAACTAAATCCCATTGTCGGAATGGTTCTTGAAAATTTTGGACGGAAGCACCGCGGATGACTTACTCTTTTTGTCAGCAAGTTATTTTAATCCCCAAGGCCCACGCACTATAATGATGGAACCTTGCGCCGACCTTGTAAAATTTAAGCTGCCGGTAACACTGTAGACTTTTTTTTTTCTGAACATTATTTACACTGATTTAGTAGTCTGTCTAGAGTTTTATCTCAAACATACTTCAGACCACATGCGTAATTTTTCATTGGTCAAACTCCAGACGTTGTGGGTCTCTGTGAACAGAAGTTTTGTTTTCTCCATCAATTATTTACAACTCGTGCAACACCGGAAATCTGATGCTCCAGGGTGATTGTAGTGGGGACTCGAATCAATTCCCGTCTGAAGAATGCCATAGCACCTGACTTCAGTTGACAAAGTAAAGAGAATAAGACTTGCGTGGTACAGGCTTATAACATTTGATAGGATCTTACCAGAATATCTTATATTCTCTATGAGCTAGTCAAATATTATTCTGCTTTTCTTACTTATCTGTGTTACACATTCACTTCTATAATGAACGTGTTTGTATCACTATATCTACGACCATTAGTGCGACCATCCGTCACAACATCGCCGTCTATACATTACTATAGTCTATCTACGTCACACGTTGCGACTACCCATCACAAACACCGTGCCTATGTATCAATATGTCCTCCCCTTCCTCCCCCAAATCACTAACAGCTGTTGTCGCTCACTGTTTACCCAACTGTTTCGCCTCTTCATTTAGATCTCCCAGCATTCCCTAATGTTTCCCTCTTCAATCTAGTTTGCCGACCAATTTTTCGCTCTGACCACATTGAATAATACATGACGCTGGCGTATGTGTGTGGGACCCAGGTGCCGCCATTGACTCATGCTTCATGGATTTAACTGGTTACTGAGTTACATCAATGGCTATACTGTCAAATATTATTGTCTAAATATATGCGGATTCATTTGCAAACATTGAATATCTACTAGGCTGATGAAGCATACCTGGCCTGTTTCGTTTGCCACGAAGTATGAGGGGATTGAATGGCCAGAAAAAAAAAAGCGCCAGTCGCTATTACTTTCCACAGCAGATGTCTTACGCGTATCCCAGCTAGACATACTATTAATACTAAGGTATTCCATCAGATATCAGGGTAAATGTACAGGTCATGTCCTCGAATTATTAGCACGATGTTCCACCTTTAGACCAGCACGTCACATTTAACAACTCCAGAAATTGATATAAATACATTTACAATGGTAATGTTGTTGATTTTTTAATTGAATACTTTAAAAGCGTTTTTATCCTAAAACAGGTGATTACAACTTTCGAACAGATGCGAATTATAGAATCTATGGGTTTTGTCAAATTTATGAAAGTTCTGTGTCCAAATATAATACAAATTTCTGGCATAACTTCAGCGTTGAAAAAAAAACAACAACAACTTACAAACCCTATAATATTTTGACGGACAAAAAACCCCAAGAAAAAAATGCTTACACATAATAACATTGTTGATGTTTTACGAGGAAGCTTTTAGTAGGTCGGAGTGGGGAAAATCATTTCAAAGAGAACCAAAAGAAAGTAGCAGTAAAAAAAAAAACGTGAAGCATCAAAGCCACAAGGCCTAAAAAAAAATCGATTCCTCCCCTGTTAATGTAATTCTTCTGATGTGGCGTTTTCAACGCAAATGATAACAGCAGATTTGTATGTGTCTGTATGTGTGTGTGTGCAAGTTTCAAAGTTTTCTAATGCACAAATCACCGACAATAGCACTTTGCCTTGAATTACTGTGATGATGAGAGTAGATGAAAAAAAATCCGTGAGACACATTCTGGAAAAGCGATACATAGGAAACAAGCACTGCAATTTATTTGTGTAGTGGTGTAAAGTAGTTTGATTGAAATCAGAGCTTGTAATGGAAATTGGTTCAGTAAAACAAAAAAAAATATATAGCATATAGCCACGTAATAGAGAATGGAAGAGGCCTAAATGAAGCCCCAATAATTTCAAGAAGAAAAAAATTCCAAATGAGCTTGAAATGATCAAAGCAAAACGTTAATGGAGAAAACTCAGACTGTTATAGTCACCATTGATTGATCTATATGTCAGCTTAAACAACTGGAACAAATTGAAACACAACAAGAACAATTTAACATTATTGTTGTAATTGTTGTGTTCATTAAGGAACCAGGAAAACCAGTAACTTAACATCATTTAAAACATTAATAAAAATGCAAGACTAGACTCGGACCACGGATGAGCGTAGGACGCAATAATCATCTCTATAGAAGGAGCGTCTGTAATGTATAAGATAAGATAAGATTAATGGTGCATATTGTATTCTATAATAATGTATATTGCATTCATTAATGTTGTATACTGTATTCGTTAATGTTGTGCTATGTAAATGGTATACATAACATACAGACATATTATGTAGTCTGTAGTAGACTTTTCACTTGAGCTCACAGAACCCAATTAGTTGTTGTTTATGTAGGAAAACAACAATATCATCTAGAGTAACACGAAGTATAATGATATAATATTGCCTTATGCGAGATTTGTTTCTTAAGATTAAATGATATGTACTTATGTCAAATTGGCATATTCTATGACTACTTTCTAAATGTCAATTGTTGTATCAAATATTATTATATGGGAGATACATACACACACACAGAGAGGAGAGAGAGAGAGGGAGGGAGAGAGAGAGAGAGAGAGAGAGAGAGAGAGAGAGAGAGAGAGAGAGAGAGAGAGACGCTCAAAGACAGACAGAAAGATTTCTGTAGACGTTTGAATGTAGAGTTGTTTAACACGACGCCTCATTAATTTATTAATAACCACAACAACACCGTTACTGGACATAATAGACACAATTCTTTATAAAATCATAATTCCCCGCTGACCATGACTCTTTTTTCCTCTTTTCTTTTTCCTTCAAGCAGAAAGCTGATGCTATAACGGAGGCAGAAAGCTGATGCTATAACGGAGGCAGAAAGCTGATGCTATAACGGAGGCAGAAAGCTGATGCTATAACGGAGGAGAAATCTGGGCCCCTGGTCAGCTAGCAAATAGCACAAGGGTAGAATATCAGACTATTTAATGTCAGCGGGATGTGACTTGTTCGCTGTTGGCCAGACAAAGACATTTTCCACAAAGATGTGGGCGGGGATGCAAATTAATCATAAAAAGAAAAATGAGGCAAAAAACAATCGCCTTGACGTCAGTCCACGAGGCCCATAGAACGAGTCAATAACTTAACTTGAGTAGAGACAGGTTTTGATTGTGTGTGTGGAACTGCTCCTTTTCCACAGGGTTAAATATAGAAACTCTGAAGATTGTGACAATGGATGTAAGCGCTCCCTCCCCCCCCCCCCCGCCCCCCTTTCTCTCTGTTTCTATATTAGGAAAACATTCTCTGGTTCAGAAAACGATAAGGGTTTTCTTTTTTTTTTATGTCTCAATTGATCCAAGTTATTGATTGAATACAATAGAAAAATGCAAAAACTAGCGAATTTGAGGTTAGGACAAACTATTTATAAGGACAAACTAATTGTACTACCCGTGAACAAATGATTTTTTTTTAAATTGTTTCTTAAAGTTCAAGAACTGGCCTCGACATAGTTGGGGCTCCTTGTTTTAACCACCGAAATATTTAATGTTAAAGTCAATGAGAATTGAGTCTGTCCAATAGTATGAAGTTAGTTCCGAGCATTAGTCTAGAATAGTCCCCCCCCCCCCCGGGGGGTACTCAACATATGATGATCTCACAAATTCCGAATAGAACCCGCAGAATATTTTTAGATTGCCGGAGTGAAAGCCACGCCAGGGTTTAAATCTCCAATTCTGCACGCCTACATCATCTCAGTCCCGATGCCCTAAATATGGACAGCTCAGAAATGAAAACTATCCTTCATACTAATTGTACTGTTTGGTAAAATTGACTTTCGACATGCGACATGACTCAATCAGAGTTAAGTACAAACTCAGATAATTTAAAAAAAAGGAAGGGGGGCTTAATTGAACTGTACAAGCTCGCTGGCAGAATCAATCTTGCCAAGTGGCTCGTCAAATCAATCTTAACACGTTTAGTGCCAATGTAATAATATACACGAGTTTGGCTTCAGCTCAATCCAGTCGCACAACTATGCAAAAGTTGTAATACTACAACACAACCATAAAGAAGTTGTGATACTACAACACAACCATACAGAAGTTGGGATACTACAACACAACCATACAGAAGTTGAAATACTACAACACAACTATACAAAAGTTGTAATACTACAACACAACCATACAGAAATTGGGATACTACAACACAACCATACAGAAGTTGTAATACTACAACACAACCATACAGAAGTTGTGATACTACAACACAACCATACAGAAGTTGTGATACTACAACACAACCATACAGAAGTTGTGATACTACAACACAACCATACAGAAGTAATGGATACTACAATACAACCATACAGAAGTTGTGATACTACAACACAACCATACAGAAGTTGTGATACTACAACACAACCATACAGAAGTTGTGATACTACAACACAACCATACAGAAGTTGTAATACTACAACACAATCATACAGAAGTAATGGATACTACAACACAACCATACAGAAGTTGTGATACTACAACACAACCATACAGAAGTAATGGATACTACAACACAACCATACAGAAGTTGTGATACTACAACACAACCATACAGAAGTTGTGATACTACAACACAACCATACAGAAGTTGTAATACTACAACACAATCATACAGAAGTAATGGATACTACAACACAACCATACAGAAGTTGTGATACTACAACACAACCATACAGAAGTAATGGATACTACAACACAACCATACAGAAGTTGTGATACTACAACACAACCATACAGAAGTTGTGATACTACAACACAACCATACAGAAGTAATGGATACTACAACACAACCATACAGAAGTAATGGATACTACAACACAACCATACAGAAGTTGTGATACTACAACACAACCATACAGAAGTTGTGATACTACAACACAACCATACAGAAGTTGTGATACTACAACACAATCATACAGAAGTTGTAATACTACAACACAATCTTACAGTAGTTGTGATACTACAACACAACCATACAGAAGTTGTGATACTACAACACAACCATACAGAAGTTGTGATACTACAACACAACCATACATAAGTAATGGATACTACAACACAACCATACAGAAGTTGTGATACTACAACACAACCATACAGAAGTAATGGATACTACAACACAACCATACAGAAGTTGTGATACTACAACACAACCATACTGAAGTAATGGATACTACAACACAACCATACAGAAGTAATGGATACTACAACACAACCATACAGAAGTTGTGATACTACAACACAATCATAGAGAAGTTGTGATACTACAACACAATCATACAGAAGTTGTGATACTACAACACAACCATAAAGAAGTTGTGATACTACAACACAATCATACAGAAGTTGTGATACTACAACACAACCATACAGAAGTTGTGATTCTACAACACAACCATACAGAAGTTGTGATACTACAACACAACCATACAGAAGTTGTGATACTAAAACACAACCATACAGAAGTTGTGATACTACAACACAACCATACAGAAGTTGTGATACTACAACACAACCATACAGAAGTTGTGATACTACAACACAACCATACAGAAGTTGTGATACTACAACACAACCATACAATAGTTATGGATACTACACCCAATCATTCAAAAGTTGGGCTTAACTAATCTGGCGAAGTGGAGAGTCAATACAATTTCACAAAGTTTGCTATCAATACAATTGCAAAGTTTATGTCAATTCAATCATACAAAGTTTGATGTTAACACAATCATACAAGGTTTGATGTTAACACAATCATACAAAGTTTGATGTTAACACAATCATACAATGTTTGATGTTAACACAATCATACAAAGTTTGATGTTAACACAATCATACAAAGTTTGATGTTAACACATTCATACAAAGTTTGATGTTAACACAATCATACAATGTTTAATGTTAACACAATCATACAAAAGCTGATGTTAACACAATCATACAATGTTTGATGTTAACAAAATCATACAAAGTTTGATGTTAATACAATCATACAAAGTTTGATGTTAATACAATCATACAAAGTTTGATGTTAACACAATCATACAAAGTTTGATGTTAATACAATCATACAAAGTTTGATGTTAACACAATCATACAATTTTTGATGTTAACACAATCATACAAAGTTTGATGTTAACACAATCATACAAAGTTTGATGTTAACACAATCATACAAAGTTTGATGTTAACACAATCATACAATGTTTGATGTTAATACAATCATACAAAGTTTGATGTTAACACAATCACACAATGTTTGGAACTGGGTAACTCTGGAGAACCTTACCTCTTAAAGTGTCTAACGCAAATAAAAAATCACATTTCAAGTAACAAATGTAATAGGAAACGAGACAAAAGCTGCCTTCCCTATAATCTTGTTTCTTAGCTTATCAAATAGATTGTGTTTGAAATTGGTATAGTTGTTTTCATTGTCTATCACTAGAAAAGTCACTTTCACTACAGTTATATAGGTATTATTTTCACTATAGACTAAACTTATGTTGTTCAGATTATTTGAAAAAAAAAAAAGACACATCTCAAAAACTGTCACTCGATGCTTTCTCTTTGGAAATGAAAACATATGTAAAACAAAGAAAGAAAAGAATTTGAAAAAAAAAAAAAAGAAGAACATAGTTCTAGAAGGAATTGCATCACCAGAGTACCCAAAATAAAAACATCTTCTGTGGCTATTAGATCTAGTGAAAATTAAATGTGTTAACATCTAAAATTGGGTAATGGAATGGATGAGGTCGCTTACTTCCCCTGTTTCCATGCATTATTATGTATTGTTTACATTTCAAAAATACACATTTAAAATATATATACCATATATAATTTAAATATACTTTCACTCAATTTTAAATTAAATTTTTTAAAGATAACAACAAAATAAAAAGTCATCAACTCAGCTTTGTATGAATCATAATTATAACATGAGCTTCAATAATGTAATTATTGATATCTCAATATTTAATATATAGATCTATAATATATATTATGTATACCGAATGTGTTCAAATTACAACATCATATAAATTGTACCCTCTTACTGTGTCTATATGATGGATATGTAAGTCCACTATGGATGTCTAAGTGACCATCTCTATGTTTTCATTATTTTCTCTTTACTTTCTCTGCACAAAGACATGATAGAGCATGAGTGAACATTGTCCAAGTTCATGGTTCAAACCCCACCCTACCTACAGTGTAGAAAGGAGGATGACTGAGCATGATTAGACCCCTTGGACTTTAAACATGACCAGCTACAGCTCCCCTCCTCTCCAACCTTAAAGACTTTGTATTTGTAAAACTAATCTTTATAAATAGGTGAAATATGAAAACTTGACATGTCAATGAAATTAAAAAGAAGTCAAGATAGCTTCATGGATATGTAATTGAATTCAAGTTAAATATGAAAACTTGACATGTCAATGAAATTAGAAAGAAGTCAAGATAGCTTCATGTTTATGTAACTGAATTCAAGTTAGTAAGAATAGATAGAGAGAAAGATAGCAATTTTATTTTTAATACATCAACCACTATTACCTAGCATAAGTTAGTTAATTTAACAATTAATAAATCTGTTACAGGCAATCCTTCTATATGGAATGGGGTGCGGTGGCCAAGCAGCAGCGGGTTCGACTGGCGTACCGAAAGTCCTGGGTTCAAATCCTGATGAAGGCTAGGATTTTTTCCCGAGTCCGGAGGGTGTCCCTGAGTCTACCTAACTCTGATGGGTACCTGACCTTAGTTGGGGTAAAGTAAAGGCGGCTGTGCATTGTGCTGGCCTCACAATTACCACAGATACTGGTGAACGCTGCTTCATTGGCCCTATGATAAGTTTGGTCCGAAGGGTACTTTACTTTTACTTACTTTTATATATGGAAGATTTTTAAGATATATAAGACACCTTTACCTAACATATTATCAAAATATAAATACTTTGGGTAAAAGTCATAAGAGACAAACAACTACACAATATTTGGATGTATATACATGAATGGACACAAAGAATGTGTTTACGTTTCAATGAACAGGGCAGAAGAAGAACACACAAAAAAAAAATCTGAATTATAACAATATTTTGGCTACCTACCCATATTATACTTTTAAAATAAAGATTTCTCTAACAAAGCAATGATAATAATACCATTGATAACAATAATTATGGGATGAAGTAGTTTATTGTATTGGCATTAACGCTGTGTCATTTTCTAATTCAGATAAACTGATACCGGAATATTAAGTAGGGGAGAAATTTTGTAAAGGTTTATATGGGTTATTTCTTTCTTTCTTGTTCAGAAACCACTTATTAAACGAGTGAAATCTTCCTTGTCTGTCCAATGGATATGTGTCAAAATGACTGTCAAGTGATGTTAACTTTTCTAAATGGTAGTAGCCTATTAACTTTCACTTAAAAAACAACAATAGTGGGCCAACAGAGAAGATTTAAAAAAGAAGAAGACAAAACATTTACCAAAGCATAATACTTAGATCTATTAAATTTTAAAGAAGACATTAATTGAAATATCTTTTTTATATTTATGATTACGTGACATTAATGAATCTATTCTCTTAAAAATAGAGATAATCCAGCTCGGTATAAGAGATTTGAGCCATTTAGCCATGCAATATAAACTTTGGAAATGATCACTTAATACTTTTCATTTAAACAAGAAAGATAGTTATGTCTTCAAATTAATTCCACAAAATTGTCTAAGTCTAATTAATAAATTATTCTTTTTTTTTTCAGATAGGCCTTACTAACAACAAGATAAATATACCTACAAAAAAAAATATAAATAAATTTATAATAAAACATAGGGCAAGAATTTCTGGTCTATAATATATGTAATTTGGATAGTAATAATATTTGTTTATTAAAGAAAAACTTGGTTCTAAAAAAACATATTGGCTTAAATCAATTATAGGCCTATCCATTTATTTTTATATAGGCCTAGATCTATATTATTTTATAAAAAGTATAGATGTGCTGCTATAATAGCCTATAGCCTACAAATATGATATAATATATTCTTATTAAATGAGCTTGACTATATAGTAGAATTATAGGCCTACTATTCATAGGCTCAACTGTGCCTTTGACTTAGGAAATAAAAATGACACTTGAATCTTGAAAAATTGCTAGGCTATGTGTTAGACCCAAACGAATATGGACAGGATAAATATGTGAGTAATCGTTATAGAAGGCAGGTGAAACAGTGATGTATTTTTACCTGTGACCTGTGCTAAACCATGCGTAAAATTTATGTTACTAAAATTAGTAGTGTAGTCTAAGTGTAGTGAGTAGTGTTAGTACTGCACTGTTAGAGGTTTTACTTTCGTTTTCGTTTTCGACTCATTCGAGGCTATTTAATTGCTAGTCCCACTAGTCTGATTTGTATTTTATCGTTTTAAACACCAAACAAGACTAGTACTTGGTTATACAAACTGTATGTTGTGAAATTTTTTCGAGAATCATTAAAAACAATCTATCACAGTCGAAAATAGGTTATTTACATTGTAATTCTAACATTAACATAGTAACATAGTAGTAGGCTAATAATAGTAATTTATAAATAAACAAGCATTTAAAATGAAATCGATATACTATGGATTAGAAAAAGAAAGACTTAGGGCTTTACACCATCAGCACACAGAAAAAACAACAACATAAAATTGCTAACCTTTATAGGAAAATAGCCTTCGATGCCTTGAAAAACAATGTATATTATATTGTTATATGTCGAAGCGCTCAGCTGGCGATGGTAACAACAACAGAAGTTGGTGACCTGGATAAGGCCAAGCAATGGCCGATGTCAACTCCCGCTAGACGACAGCGTCTGCTACTGCTAAGACTGCTACCGACTAGGAAAGAATGGGTGTCCCTATTAGATGGTGTTTTTTTATTTTGGTCAATTTTTGTCGTGTTAAAGATTTCAAGCGGTCAACTTTGTAGAATATTTTTATAGTCTACCAATTTTTTAAAAAACAATTAGATCTAATACCTTGAAGCACAAAAACAAGTGTGCATATTTTTTAAGCCAAATTTTTCAATTGTTCCACTTATGAAGTAGACTAGAATAGATGTCTGATAGATCTATACAATTGTTTATAAATAATATTACTTAATGGAGAAAGGAAAATCACAGACCAGATTTACAAATAAATCGGTAAGCGTGTTTGCGGGATTTCGTAAGCTACTAAAGCGCTAAATAAACGAACATAACCTATAATAAAATATGCCAGACAAACGAACTCACAAGCTAACTGCGCGGATGGTAGCAAAGCGAAAAGCATGTAATGTTGTGTCTGGGCTTGGACAGTGTCTTGTTGGTATAGAAACGGCGCCTCCTCGCCTCTTTCCTCTCCCAGACATTTTAATCTATAGCTATTTATATAATACTCACGGGTCGTTGCAGACGTGCTGGGTGGCGTGACTTGTTGGGGCTGAAAGTGTGTTTTTGTCCATTCCTTTATTCAAAAATTACATTTTCCAAGAACTTTCCTTTTAAGTAAGATAGATCGAGTAAAACGATATTGTTGAAAATAGCGACTATTATTTTTAATCAAAGTATCCATTCATACCGTTTGTTAAACATTCTATATTTAAGATTAGTAGAACATAGACTAGCTATTACGTTTGCCAGGGCATACAATGGGCTTGTGTGGCCCACTCAAAGCATAATCGACTTTACTTTCCCATCCTCTAGGTTGAGGTAACCTACAGATTAAACTAAGATTTCAACATTTTATCTATAGATCGCATATTGCTGGACAAATAGTTTGCTTTCACGAAACAGCCATTTCTTTTTCTTGCTGCTTTTAATTTTCTCCATGCTGAATCATTCCACTGGTAAATTGTGTGGCCAGCATAATGCACATCCGCCTTTATGCATGCTTATCAACCCTAACACGCGTCCATTTTTGTTGTTGTTTTTTGCCACCTTTAGGTTTTAAATTGGGCACGCGGGCAGCGTGTTCGACTGGCGTACCGAAGGTCCTGGGTTCGAATCCTGGTGCAGGCTAGGATTTGTTCCCGGGACTAGAGAGTGTCCCTGAGTCTACCCAGCTCTGATGGGTATCTGATATTAGTTAGGTTAACTTAAAAGCGGCTTGGCATTGTGCTGGCCAAACATCCCCTAGTATGCCGTAATCACAGAAACTGGTGAACGCTGCTTCACTAGCCCTATGATCAATTTGGTCCGACGGGTCTGCCTACTTTACTTAGGTGTGAAGTATTTATATGTAAACTGTACACAAACAATAAATAGGCTACGAATCATCAAAATGAAATGAAATGGCTGAAACGATTTATTTTGCCAAGTGGGGCCTTTTCCCCTCCCCACCAGACTCAAAACCTGGCTACGCCACTGCTTCTGAAAATAACAAACACAGGCATTGAATAACTGCACTGGCATTAGGCTCAAGTTTAATGTCATGGCTTCACATTTGACATTTTTATAGTAGAGACAACTAAGATAGTTTTGTTTAACAATACTGTTTTAGTAAACATTCAGAAACGTTTCTATATTTGCAACACACTGAAATTTACTAATGACACAATTTCACGGAACAAATAACATAGAGTGATTTAAGCCGGACCAGCCTAAAGCGAGTCTCTCTTAGAATGATCTGTCCAAGTTCCAAAAATTGTGTTCATCCATATTCACCCAGCGTTCTGGTCATCGGTTTCATCTGTTTACACTTTATCATTGAATTTTCCACATGATTGTGTTTTCAGTGAGCCAAATTTTTACAGATGGCTAGTGGAAATAGTGATACACATAGCTTGACAATCAGCTGTAATCGACTTATATGTAGCTGATATATATGTATATGTAATTTGTCAGATATAACATGACAGATATAACATGACAGAAATAATATGACAGATAGAATGATATAGGTTGCTAGATAGATGTGTGGATGGATGCTACTAATAGGATGTGTGAATGGTTGGATGAATAGATAAATAAATAGATAGACGGATGATTGGATGTATATATAAATAAATAGATATATGGATGGTTGGTTGGATGTATAGATAAATACATAGATATATGGATGGTTGGATTTATTGATAAATAAATAGATTGATGGTTGGATGGTTGGATGTATAGACAAATAAATAGATAGATGGATGGTTGGTTGTATGTATAGATAAATGAATAGATGGATGGATGGTTGGTTGGATGTATAGATAAATAAATAGATAGACGGATGATTGGATGTATATATAAATACATAGATATATGGATGGTTGGATGTATAGATAAATAAATAGATAGATGGATGGTTGGTTGGATGTATAGATAAATACATAGATATATGGATGGTTGGATTTATTGATAAATAAATAGATTGAAGGTTGGATGGTTGGATGTATAGACAAATAAATAGATAGATGGATGGTTGGTTGGATGTATAGACAAATAAATAGATAGATGGATGGTTGGTTGTATGTATAGATAAATACATAGATATATGGATGGTTGGTTGGATGTATAGATAAATAAATAGATAGATGGATGGTTGGTTGGATGTATAGATAAATAAATAGATAGATAGATAGATGGTTGGATGTATAGATAAATAAATAGATAGATGGATGGCTGGTTGTATGTATAGATAAATACATAGATATATAGATGGTTGGTTGGATGTATAGATAAATAAATAGATAGATGGATGGTTGGATGTATAGATAAATAAATAGATAGATGGATGGTTGGTTGGATGTATAGATAAATAAATAGATATATGGATGGTTGGATGTATAGATAAATAAATACATAAATGGAGGGTTGGTTGGATGTATAGATAAATAAATAGATAGATGGATGGTTGGTTGGATGTATAGATAAATAAATAGATATATGGATGGTTGGATGTATAGATAAATAAATAGATAGATAGATGGTTGGTTGGTTGTATAGATAAATAAATAGATAGATAGATGGTTGGTTGGATGTATAGATAAATAAATAGATATATGGATGGTTGGATGTATAGATAAATAAATACATAAATGGATGGTTGGTTGGATGTATAGATAAATAAATAGATATATGGATGGTTGGTTGGATGTATAGATAAATAAATAGATAGATAGATGGTTGGTTGGTTGTATAGATAAATAAATAGATAGATAGATGGTTGGTTGGATGTATAGATAAATAAATAGATAGATGGATGGTTGGTTGTATAGATAAATAAATAGATAGATGGATGGTTGGATGTATACATAAATAAATAGATAGATGGATGGATGGATACATAGTTATTAGACGGATTATTTCATGGATAGATAATATATAAGAAAATAGATAGACAAATTATAAATTATATCAAATCACACACCTTGTGACTATGACTAAAGCTTAATTTTTCAAACAAGGATTTTGTATGGGGTGTCACAATTCTGGATTTAATAGTGACTATTAGCACTTAGATAGATAACAGTGTGTAACTAGAACCTTAGATTAGCTTAAGTTTAGCTAGAATAGAGAGAAGGTTAGTCTGACGTCACTATCTTCTCCCTCCCTTACGCAATTACATCTCCCCATCACTCTTTCTCACCTGTTTCTCTACCCTTCACTATACTCTTGTACTACGCCCAAATTCAGAGTCTACTGACTAATACAACCAACGTGGTACTACATCTTGGTTGAATGGGTACGAATGTGTTAGTTAGAATGTATATATTTTATCCTATGCTATATTAATATATTCATATCATGTCTTAATGTATTTATATATTGTGCTATTTTAACGCATGTGTAGATAGTCACTACTCGACCCCTCACTCACCCCCTCCTCTTCGCGTCCCCGCCACCTCTCCCCCCTTTATATCCCCTCAGCTTAGCGGCACGTTATGCAATTGCTTTGAGACGGTCGTTCTCTGAGCGGTTGACTAAATTCCCCCACTCAGCAGTTCGCACACACGTAACAAATTCTCGTCCGAAACCCCCCCCCCCCAGCCACTTGAGTTAACTACTTAAGATTCTACCAAAGGGAGATAAACTCCCCCACTCAGCAGGACGCCTGTATAAATTGTCTTTCATCTAGACCTCTTCCCCCCCCCCTTTTCGCCCTCGCAACCCCGACCCCCAATCCATTTTTGGCTCCAATAAGCTTTTCTTATGCAAATGTATATTCAATCTAGCCAATGAGAAGAGGATGTAATTAAATGTAAGCCAACCAAATTAACCTTGGGTCAGGTGACTAGTGTCCACGAAAAAGCCCGCCCAACTAAACTAAAGCAGATCTCCCCCAGCTCCCGGGCTAGACACATCGTTTGGTCTAGCTCCCGAATTGTTACTTGGACTTGCAGATACTTAGCCAGTAATCGTAATTCCCTCATTATAGTTACGTAGCCTAACCTTGGATTCCGTAACAACACAGTATATTGAGTGTTAGACGTTTCTGTGCATATATCTCAAGCATTGTATCTCCCCTGCATGTTAGTATGTATATTTCGTCATTGGATACTGAATTTGAATCATAAATAAACACCTGAAACGTAACCAGAAACTTGCTTGCCTAACTTAGAACTGTCTGTTTGTGTGTGTTTAACAACATCTAAGCGAGCCAGTAGAGAACAAATAAATATTCCAGGTCAACCACAGCATCGGCACCTCATATCTCTAAGACAACCAGCCACTATTACCCCCCTCTCAATTGCCACATCGTGACAAAGTGGGACCTCGTATCCGGGATTATCTGAACTTCAAGCCGTTCAGCGCACTGTCAACAGCAACAACCCGAGGACTACGCCGATTCTGAAACCGACCCTGGATGGGGGCTCATCTCTCTACAACACAAAGACTCTAAGCCAGCAACCAGACCCGTCATCCCAACGCCAGCAACCAGATCCATCAACCCATCAAACCAGGCTCGCCACTTTACGCAGCCTACGCCACCCCAGCCTACGCTTACGCCACCCCAGCCTACGCCTACGACACCCCAGCCTACGCTTACGCCACCCCAGCCTACGCCTACGACACCCCAGCCTACGCTTACGACACCCCAGCCTACGCTTACGCCACCCCAGCCTACGCCTACGACACCCCAGCCTACGCTTACGCCACCCCAGCCTACGCCTACGACACCCCAGCCTACGCTTACGACACCCCAGTCTACGCTTACGCCACCCCAGCCTACGCCTACGACACCCCAGCCTACGCTTACGCCACCTTAGCCTACGCTACGTCACCCCAGCCTACGCACCCCAGATACGCCAACCTAAGCCACCCTTGATTCGCCACTCCGAGCAATCTACGCCACCCCAACCAACTCACCCCATTAAGCCATCTCGCCACACTACGCCAGCCTACGTCACCCCAGACACACCAGCAACCAATTTGCCACCCCATTACGCCAGATTTGCCGCCCCAACCGCCAGATCGCCACCCTCTGACCCGGATCAACGTACCGGCACCCGAGACGTCAGCAGAGAGACCCACCGCCGCCGCATCAGCCTGCCCGACAACTAGAGACCGCCGAGAACCCGACAATTGCCCTGTCAACCTCCCCGTAGGAACCCGCCGTAGTTCCCGGTATCCAAACCCGGGAAAAATAGACACTAACATTAAACGCTAATCCAGTCCCGGCACGGGGAAAGAAATTCCTAACCAGCCCGAAGTTATCTGCACCAACAGCGCCGAGCGCCATATAAACGATAACTTTATGATTGGATATACGTGTGTTAGTGTATGTGTGTAAAATTCTTGGAATTGCTGTCTGGTGAGTACCATTTTTAGTTGTATTACGTTAGCTAGACTCTGAACCCCAACACCCTTCCTATATTTTCCTTTCCTACCTCGCTATATCTCTGTCCGCCTCTAGTATCTTAATCTCGCCTCACTCTGTTACTATGGCGGAAGGTGTACTATTGCGTAAGCAGTTGAGAGAAGAGGCTATAGCTATAGGCTACATTGACTCAGACATCACTAAATACGTAGTAGAGCAGGTAGCGGCCCATGAGGCCAAGACAGAGAGACTTAGATTAGAACAGGTAGCTAGAGAGGAGAGAGCAGAACAGGTAGCTAGAGAGGAGAGAGCAGAACAGGTAGCTAGAGAGGAGAGAGCAAAGCAATTAGAAAGAGAAGATAGGCTTAGAGTAGAAGAATCAGCTAGAGAAGAGAGGAATAGGTTAGACGAGGAAGCACGCAGGGCACACGAATTCAGATTAGCTGAATTAGCAGCAAGTGTTAGGGCCCCCGATAACAACGACAACCCAAACTCCCCCTCATCATTTAGTTCAGCCACCCCCAACCATCCCCTCCCCAGACATGCTTCGCTATGGACCGACGTCCACGACCCCCGTTTAGAACAGTTTGACATCTACCTCCGGCGGTTTAGCGACTGCATGGAGCTGAATGAGGTCCCCCCAGAATTGCATTGTAGGATCCTCGTCTCCACTCTGAGAGGAGAGGACTACGAGGCTTACTGTAAACTGGCCCCAGAAGACAGGGAGTCATGCGCTGCACTGAAGAACGCGCTCTTAAACCGGCACCAGTTGCACGCGTCCCACTACCAGAAAAAGTTTCGGTCGTCCACGCTACGACCAGGGGAGAATTACACCCGATTCGCGGAACGAATCCAATCCTACCTTCTTAAGTGGGTTGAGTTGGGAAACATCGAGCAGTCATTCGACGGTATGGTCACCCTCCTAATGACTGAGCAGGTAGAGTCACAAATGACACCTAAACTCAAGGCCTTCCTGATACAACACGGGATCGAAGGGTTACCCTCCTCCCTACAAAGCGCAGATAGATTTCTGCAAGCCAACAAGGTAGAATCGTCCCACCCCCGGGAGAAATATCTCGCACATCCCGCTTCCCGACAGGAAAATGGGAGGTCGACACGGCCACCGGGCCATCTGTCCCTCCCGGGTCACCCACGGTCACCCTGGAATAACTGGGACAACCACCGCACCAACCCTCCCCCACTAATCAGTCAAACCAGCTTCCCGTCGTCCCGACCGGGTCCACCCCAACCCAGACCCCCCCCCGCCCCCTCAAGACTCCCGACGTGCGGGCCAACCATACCAACCGACCAGGGCACAAACCGGCACCGGGCAAACCCAATCGACTCGACAAGGTAACTCCACTGGGCAACAGCCTAATGCACATACCGGCCCTAATCACTCCCAGAACCCCCCCCCCCGAGGAGTATACACCATCACCCTTTGCCCTGCGGACACCCCCCGGACGCAAGACCCAGAAACCGACACCCCCCCGCTTACACCCTCCGACAAACCGGAAACCAAGACAGAAAGAAATATAGAGATCAACTCAAAAAAAGCCAGGGCCCTTCTCGACTCAGGATGCCAGATCGATGGGTTCGCTAAGACCTCCTTCGTGAATCCCTCCGATTACACCGGCGAGTCAATCCAATATAGAGTGGTAACGGGAGAAGTTGAGTCCCTCCCAACCGCCAAGGTTCACATCAAGTCAAAACCATACACTGGCACGGCTACCTTAGCAGTCCGAGCCAAATTACCCTATGACGTCATCCTGGGGGAACGATACGTCAACCTTGCCGATGTCCCCCTCCCTCCCCTAGCCTCAGTGGCCACACGCGCGCACCCTGACCCTGTTCCCCACCCTCTCGAGGAATCCCCCACGGCCCACGAATTCCTGCGGGCCCAACAGGAAGACTCGACCCTGGCCCCACTGTTCGCTAAGGTCGGTCAAAACCCAGACCCCCCGAAACCCCACTCGTTTATTCAAAAAGGGAAACGACTGTTCCGACGGTCCAGCCTCCCTGACGGATCGGTCAGAGACCAGCTCATCATTCCCGGTCCCTACCGTAGACAAGTAATGGAGGCGGCCCACGACTCAACCCTGGGTGGTCACCAAGGGCAAGGGTCCACAATCAACAAAATCACCCATTATTTCCACTGGCCCGGCATGCACAATGAGATCAAACGATTTGTAGCGTCATGCCACCAATGCCAGCTCATGTCCAAGGCCCACCACACTAAACCAGTACCGTTAGGTAAACACCCGGTGACCGACACACCCTTTCAGCGGGTGTCAGTAGACCTCGTCGGGCCACTTTCCATAACACGTAAGAAGAACAGGTTCATACTCTGCGTGATATGTCAGGCCACCAATTGGCCGGAAGCGGTAGCGTTGCCGAAAGAGGACGCGAAACACGTGGCCGAGGCACTGTTTACCATTTTCACGAGAGTGGGGTTTCCCGAAGTCCTACTCTCCGATAACGGGCCCCAATTCACCGGTACACTGATGAGAGAAGCGCTGCACATAATGAACACCACCCACATCCGATCCTCCCCCTACCACCCTCAATGCAATGGGCTAGTCGAACGTTTTAACCAAACTTTAATCGGGCTGTTAAAGAAAACCGTCGATGGCCCTCTGGATGAGTGGGACACACTCCTCCCCACAGCCTTATTCGCATATCGGTCTACCCCCCATTCTACTCTAGGCTACACTCCCTATGAGATGCTATTCGGTTCCCAACCCCGTGGGCCTCTAGAACTCCTCAAGCGCGCCTGGACTAATCCTTCCCCGCATCCCGAAGAACTCTCCGTCCACGCCTACATCAACAACTTAAAGGCTAGGCTTAACACTGTCCACACTATCGCCTCAAAACACTTAGCCAAGGAGAGGGAGAAACAGGAGAAACTATACAATCGGCGGGCCAAAGAACGCTCTCTGGCTCCGGGCGATAAGGCACTACTGCTCCTCCCCTCCTCTTACAACAAACTCCAGTTAGCATGGAGGGGCCCCTACCCAGTTACAAAAAAGCTCTCAGGCACTAACTACCTCATCAAAGTCGGAAACAAAGACAAAATGTTCCACATCAACCTGCTAAAACGATACCTCGAACGCCCACTCGACGATACGCCCCTTGTAGCAACCGCCATCGCGGAAGAAACAGAAGCCGATGACTCACTGACCGCGTTTCCCTTACAGAAGGGAGAAACCATGGATGACGTAGGAATCTGTCCCCTCTTAACCCCTGAACAGATCAAAACAGTCAAAAACTTACTTTCCTCACACTCAGATGTGCTAACTGACACCCCAGGACGTACTAACTTAGAGACATTCACCATGAAAGTCACGGACCCGCGACCCATTACGGTCAAGCCATATGCTATGCCCCACGCCAAACTGGACGTCATTGAGAAAGAAATCAATTATCTGTTAGCCCATAACATCATCGCGAGTTCAACCTCCCCATACAATGCGCCGATAGTATTAGTAAAGAAATCAGACGGATCTCACCGCATGTGCGTAGATTTCCGCCGGTTAAACGCAGTCACTGAATTTCAAGTCGAGCCCATGCCAGACCCTGATTTACTATTTTCAAAACTGAGCAACGCTCAATACTTTTCCAAGTTTGACCTTAGCAAGGGGTTCTTCCAAATAGAAGTGGAAGAGAAGTGCCGCCCTTACCTCGCCTTTACCTCCGACCAAGGCCACTTCGAATTCCAAACCGTCCCCTTTGGCCTAAACAATTCCCCCTCCGTGTTCACTCGCATGATGCGAAAACTGATCCAGCCAATTGACCGACCTGGGATCACCCACTTCGTGGATGACATCTTGATAGCCACGCCCACCTGGGCAGAACATGTGGAAACGATAACCGCTCTACTGGCTAGACTCTGCGAAACCGGCCTAACCGCCAGGCCGTCGAAATGCATGGTAGGTTTCAATAAACTGAAATTCTTAGGTCACATGATCGAAAAGAATAAAATAATGCCAGACGAAACCAAAGTAGAGAAAATTAAGTTAGCCCCTCAGCCCACCACCAAATCAGGTATAAGGTCCCTTCTAGGACTAACAGGGTATTACCAAAGGTTCATACCGCAATACAATAGCATCGCGGCCCCTTTAACAGACTTGACGCGGAAAAACCTCCCGGAAAAAGTCACCTGGTCAACAGAATGCCAGCTAGCGTTCGACCAGCTGAAGGCTGCTCTCACTAGTAAACCCATACTCCGTCTGCCTGACCCGACCCGCCCCTACGTATTGAAGTGCGACGCTAGTGGACGCGCCGTCGGCGCGGCCCTGCTACAACCCGACCCGGAGCACGATAATATGCTGTTTCCCGTAGCATATGCCTCGCGTAAGCTCAATGCCACCCAGATGAATTACAGTACTTCTGAGCTAGAATGTTGGGCTCTTGTGTTTGGAATTGAGAAGTTCCACGTATACCTATACGGTCGCCATTTTATCCTCCACACAGACCACCAACCCCTCACGTTTCTCGCATGCGCAAAAAACCTAAACAGAAGGTTAATGAGGTACTCCCTCACCCTGTCACAGTACAGCTTCCAGACCATCTACCAGTCCGGGAAGGAACACCATCTCGCAGATTTCCTGTCCCGGTACTCACACTCAGATCCCGCCCCTGACTCAGGCCCCACCGACACCACTCAAACCCCGGCCTCAGATTAGGTATGTATCCACTCTCAAGTGTATTCCAAATTGGCCCGGAGGGATGTCACAATTCTGGATTTAATAGTGACTATTAGCACTTAGATAGATAACAGTGTGTAACTAGAACCTTAGATTAGCTTAAGTTTAGCTAGAATAGAGAGAAGGTTAGTCTGACGTCACTATCTTCTCCCTCCCTTACGCAATTACATCTCCCCATCACTCTTTCTCACCTGTTTCTCTACCCTTCACTATACTCTTGTACTACGCCCAAATTCAGAGTCTACTGACTAATACAACCAACGTGGTACTACATCTTGGTTGAATGGGTACGAATGTGTTAGTTAGAATGTATATATTTTATCCTATGCTATATTAATATATTCATATCATGTCTTAATGTATTTATATATTGTGCTATTTTAACGCATGTGTAGATAGTCACTACTCGACCCCTCACTCACCCCCTCCTCTTCGCGTCCCCGCCACCTCTCCCCCCTTTATATCCCCTCAGCTTAGCGGCACGTTATGCAATTGCTTTGAGACGGTCGTTCTCTGAGCGGTTGACTAAATTCCCCCACTCAGCAGTTCGCACACACGTAACAAATTCTCGTCCGAAACCCCCCCCCCCAGCCACTTGAGTTAACTACTTAAGATTCTACCAAAGGGAGATAAACTCCCCCACTCAGCAGGACGCCTGTATAAATTGTCTTTCATCTAGACCTCTTCCCCCCCCCTTTTCGCCCTCGCAACCCCGACCCTTAATCCATTTTTGGCTCCAATAAGCTTTTCTTATGCAAATGTATATTCAATCTAGCCAATGAGAAGAGGATGTAATTAAATGTAAGCCAACCAAATTAACCTTGGGTCAGGTGACTAGTGTCCACGAAAAAGCCCGCCCAACTAAACTAAAGCAGATCTCCCCCAGCTCCCGGGCTAGACACATCGTTTGGTCTAGCTCCCGAATTGTTACTTGGACTTGCAGATACTTAGCCAGTAATCGTAATTCCCTCATTATAGTTACGTAGCCTAACCTTGGATTCCGTAACAACACAGTATATTGAGTGTTAGACGTTTCTGTGCATATATCTCAAGCATTGTATCTCCCCTGCATGTTAGTATGTATATTTCGTCATTGGATACTGAATTTGAATCATAAATAAACACCTGAAACGTAACCAGAAACTTGCTTGCCTAACTTAGAACTGTCTGTTTGTGTGTGTTTAACAACATCTAAGCGAGCCAGTAGAGAACAAATAAATATTCCAGGTCAACCACAGCATCGGCACCTCATATCTCTAAGACAACCAGCCACTATTACCCCCCTCTCAATTGCCACATCGTGACATGGGGTGCAACACGAGGGAGATATGAAAATATGACTTTTTTTTTCGTACATAATATATGAATGGTCCGTACCCCATTTACCTCTTTCAGAATAGACACTCGAATAAATTCACCCCCTGTCCCTTATCCGATTTTTTTTTTGCATTACGCAATTAAAAAAATCAAACTATCTCATTATGTAGCAAGTCTGCAAGCAATGACATATCTTCAATTTCAAATGAAAGTTCATAATGCATCGATCCATAGCGCTGTGCCAATTATTCCACTATTTGCTTACACAAACCAGTCATAGTTTTGTTGTAGCACTTATCGCTTTACTTTCTGCTGCTTTAGTGCATGGGTTGCCAGTAGTTGCCACTGATTTCTACTGACTATAGGTCTCAGACTCAGACTCCAAAGAATTATTAAGACATTTAAGTGTGATGAAGCTTTTCATAGCGTAAGTCGTAGGTCATAATGTTGACTTTCGCAATGTTTTCAACTGCATGACGATGTTATCTCATAGTTTAAGTTGTACATTATAACTCGCCTCAAAAACAAATACACGAAATAGAAAACAAAGGATTGAATAATTTCAGGGTTGATTTTTTTAAATATGAAAAATCATATTTCTTTCATTTAAATCGGATTTATTTGATTTAAATCGATTTTTAAGCATCAAATTTGGTATTAAAATTATTTTTCATTTCATTTTAAAACTTTCTTTTTATGAGTAGATCTATAAAAAAAAATTAAAGTTGGATAGTAAAATGAAGAAAATTAATTGAAATAAAAAATTACAATTTGTAAAAAAAATCTCATTTTAATTAGATCTAATTAAAAAAGAAAAAAAATTATTTTAGCCAGATAAAAAAATTGATATGTTTTTTTTTTATGTCTAATTATTTCAAATAAAATTGTATAAACTATAATAGGCCTACTGTTTAAGAATTAATTATACTTAAACATTTGTATAATGAATAAATTAAATTTAACATAATTTAAAAACTGTAAAAAAATTGTATTCCCAATTTGAAATTTCTCATTATACTCTAAAAAAAAACATTTAACTGATATATTTTTAAATAATTTAGATCTGGGAGTTCAAAGCTGTATCATTGGACCAACATATCCAATGTAAGCTTAAGGGTATAACAAACCTGTGAACAAATTACTCAATTATTAGATTATCACACAGAGTTCTTTTTAATTTTTCAATACTGTCTTAGTTTATTATCATAATAAATTAGTGTGAACATTTTAATTGACAAAATACTTTTCGTTGCATTTAAACAAAACTTGAATGTTATCTTTTGAGTGTGTGACTACGGATGAAGTGTCATTTTTTTCTTTATGCAATATTTAGCTTTTACCAAGAGGGCAAAGGTTACATGATGTATAAGATGTATATTATGGTGATGGATAGTTAGGAAGACTGATCCATGTCTGTTTAAACTGACAAGTCGTCTGCGGATGGTTGCTAAAACACAGCAATCACTGTAATGTAATTTTCTCCAAGTAAACAAATTCTGATTTTTATATACTATTCTTTTTTTTTCATAATGGGTGAGAATAAATCCATTGAATGGCTGTATATAAGGTAGACCTAATACCCCCCCCCCCCCCACACACACACCATACCGCCCCCCACCTTCCCCCCCCCCCCCCTTCACTAACATGATGTAACTTTTAGAAGAAAATATATTTAGTTTTTTTCTTCGTCCATTTCTATAAAAATGCAAAAAAAAAAAAAAAAAAAAAAAAATATATGGAAAGTAGAACAAAAAAATTAAATAACGGAAAGATGTTAAAGATATTGAAGATTTCATTGTAAAGAACCGGCATTAACGGTATTAAAACGGCAAGGTAATTTTTTACAAATAATTGCAACATGTTAGAATAAATGCACTTAATCAACTTTCACTTCCGGGATCAACGGGTTAATTTTTTAGATTTTTGAAATTCTCATTGCAATTATTGTTATTTTTGCGTAAATATCCTGTTTATATTTTTAATAAATGTAGACTAGAGTAAATGTGTTGTTTTTTTTATCATTGTTATTTGTAGATATTTTGTTATTGCTTGATTTAAAGACTGTACCAATAATTATGAAGTAAGAATTGCTGACTTAGGTTTTACTTGATTTAATGTGTATATAAGTAACTCTGTTTTATTATTATGCTTGAATCCTGGGAAACCATAAAAAGTATATAGAATATTATATAGCGTCGAGTAAAGCTTATTACAGGTGCTAGTGCAATATGGATTATTAAAAATATATTCATCATACTGTATATTATTATGTCCTACCTGTTTGTATTACAATAGTCATGTAAGCTTATACCACACACACAAAAACAACACAAAAACGAGAGATTCAATCAGTAATAAATTACGAAGTTTTGGTGATGTTCTAATGCTAAAAATTTAGTAAAATTGGCATAGTCTATAATTTCTTGCCATGGCTAAATTTGTTATGACGTTTGTCTTCCATTCTACTTTGTGACGCCGTTGCTCTATTCGTTAGACATGAAGGCGCCACTGGGACTGTGTTGCATTGAGCTTCTACATTATTATGTACATACATACAGGGCTTTATTACCCAGTGACAATTGGTTACAGACACTCAGCCAATGACTGTTCACCAACGTGTCAAGGAATCTTTTTTTAAACTGCTGTGCCTATTTTGTACTAATCCAAAAAAATATATTTTCATGTTGCTGTAATGGTTTTTGACGACTTACAGTTTTATTTACTTTTCTACAGCGTAAATATGCAAATTTTCAAAAATGGCGTAGATAGACAGAATTTTACTGTAGATAGACCGATACACACTAGATGTGTGGAACCAGAGAGGTTGAGAAAGAAAAATGTCAGTTTTAAGAGCTATTAGAATGCTTACAAGAATAAATGTAGAGACACATTTATACAAATAATTCTTTTAGTTCTACAAATCTATCTAAAAACCGGTTCACTTATACATTTTTAATCCCATTAATAAAATGTATTAAAAAATTCAAAAATCGTACTGTTATGTACAAGTGGAATCTGCTTTTTGCCTCTTTACAAACACGCTCCATCAGTATCATGGCACCTCTGCGGTGGAACAAACTCTCAAAAACAATTAAACGAACATCAAGACAAAGTTTATACTGTAAAGAAAGACAACGTTTATAATGTATAGACAGACAAAGTTTAAACTGTAAAGACAGACAAAGTTTATACTGTATGGACATACACAGTTTATACTGTATAGACAGACAAAGTTTATGTTGTATAGACAGAAAAAAGTTTATACTGTATAGGCAGTCAAAGTTTATACTGTATAGGCAGACAATGTTTATACTTTATAGACAGACAAAGTTTACGTTGTATAGACAGACAAAGTTTATACTGTGTAGACAGACAAAGTCTATACTGTATAGACAGACAAATTGTATACTGTGTAGACAGACAAAGTCTCTACTGTAAAGACAGGCAAAGTATATAATGTAAAGACAGACAAAGTCTCTACTGTAAAGACAGACAAAGTCTCTACTGTAAAGACAGACAAAGTCTATACTGTAAAGACAGACAAAGTCTATACTGTAAAGACAGACAAAGTCTATACTGTAAAGACAGACAAAGTCTCCACTGTAAAGACAGACAAAGTCTATACTGTAAAGACAGACAAAGTCTATACTGTAAAGACAGACAAAATCTATACTGTAAAGACAGACAAAGTCTATACTGTAAAGACAGACAAAGTCTATACTGTAAAGACAGGCAAAGTCTAAACTGTAAAGACAGACAAAGTCTATACTGTAAAGACAGACAAAGTCTATACTGTAAAGACAGACAAAGTCTATACTGTAAAGACAGACAAAATCTATACTGTAAAGACATACAAAGTCTATACTGTTTACACTTACAAAGTTTATACTGTATAGACAGACATAAGTAAGTGTCCAGGCCGTGAGGAAGTTCAAGTCTATTTCATGGCCAGCACCGGTGACGTTGAGGAAGACCGAGTGCTGGTGAGTCAGAAGAAATGGTTCTAATGGAAACTGGATTACGGCCCATAAGTGAATTAACGAGTGAGTGTGTTATCGTGAGTACACCGATGACGGCGCCAGAAAAAAAAACAAAAAAACGTAATACCAGAAAAGGAAATGAGTTCTCTCCCTTAGAGAGCTGCCCATCCATCACGTAAGGCTAGTTTTCCAATGATTGTTTTTTTTTTCCATAAAGTTCACCTGAAAAAACAAATGCACTATGCAGTTACGCAATGAAAGTTCCATGCAGGTGAGTTTGAAACGATGTAGGTGAAGCTGCGTGAGGCGGGAGGGAGGGTGATAGGTGAGGTCATAAAACAACTGCGACGCAGGCCTGGTCGGAGTGAAGGGTATAATAATGTGTTTTGAAGCTGGCTGGGTTGTCTTTATTGTTTTGGTGTTGTTATTTCACTAGTTTATTTCACTGTTTATTTCACTGTTTATTTCACTTGTTTTATTCCCTAGTAGTTCATTTCACTCGTTTATTTCACTAGTTTATTTCCCTATTAGTTTAATTCACTAGGTTATTTCACTGTTTATTTCACTTGTTTTATTCCCTAGTAGTTCATTTCACTAGTTTATTTCCCTATTAGTTTAACTCACTAGTTTTTTTCACTAGTAAAATTAGTAAAATTATTAGTAAAATTCACTAGTTTATTTCACTAGTTAATTTCATTGTTTATTTCAATAGTTATTATTTCACTTGTTTTTTTTACTCTTTATTTCACCAATTGTTTTTTTTTCACTAGTTTATTTTATCAGTTTAGTTAACTAGTTTATTTCACGTTTATAGAGTGTGGTAAATTGTAGTTTTAATTTTAGTTTTATTATTATGATTTGAAAATCAGTAAAAGATACTATACATGCAAAGAAAGTGTTGAAATTGAAAAATAGTCCTATAGTTTTTTTTATTGAACTTTTTTTTACACAATGTATCTAGGTGCAAGTAAAAAAACAAATTAATCTATTTCTGTTTATGTAGTTTAATTTTATGTAATGTTGATGCTTAAGATGCCCGTTCAACAGTCTTAAGACTAGAAACTCTACAGGACAGAAGGGCAAATAGTAAAGTAGTAATAATACATAAGGCATTAAACTCTAATTTAGAAATACAACCCAATAACAATCTGTTGCAATGCTCAGATAAACATAGAGACCAATGCATATAAGTACTCTTTCTTCCTGAGTGGCGTTCGGGCATGGAATGGGTTGCCTGAACAAACCAGTATAACCAGTAACTTAACATCATTTTAAACATTAATAAAAATGCAAGACTAGACTCGGACCACGGATGAGCGTAGGACGCAATTATCTTCTTTATAGAAGGAGCGTCTGTAACGTATAAGATAAGATAAGACTATAGAGAGAAATCCTTTGTTTCTAATATGTTTGGTTGTGTGTACGCCGTGGTTTAGCGAGATAGCCTTGGATTCATATTCCAATAATAAGCCTGTGCTATTTTGTGATAACGTTCAGTGAAATTTATTTAACATTAGTAGCTATATCATAAAATTATTCCACGTGACCAGCAAGGGCAAACCCACGATTTTTTAGCAGGGGAGAGGGGAGGGGCTGAGCTTGGGTGAGACAAACAATTACCAAATTTTTCAAGAATTAAAAAAAAACAAAAAAAAAATTACATTTTTGTTTTCCAAATTTTCGGAAAGGCTTAGCTTCCCCCTCCGAGCCTCCCTGGTGACTTCGCCCCTGGTGACTAGTATTCCCACTACTTTTCCAGGACGGAAAGGTTCGGTACAGAACCAAGACAGTCTAGAGTGGTCTAGAGTCTAGACTCTATATTTCTCCATTAATCAGACAAACTTGTTTTCACCAGAGAGATGTTGTCGTTGCATTGTAGTAAAGTTTCCATGAAACATAGAACAGAAATCTCAGCTCGGATAGCACAAACGGACATATTTGTGACATATTTGTGATATATTTAGTCTCTATGTGGATAGATATTTGGATTATATCTAAAGTATTAGAAATAGTATTGAGACTGGCATAGGTGTACAATATAGCCAGCCCTTGGGAGGAGAGGTGATAGCCTTCTAAGTAGTGGGGTTTTGGATGAAATGGTCTCTCTCTTATTCTCTCTCTCATTCTCCCTCTCTCTTTCTTACATTCACTCTCTCATTCTCTTTCTCTCACTCTCCTTTCTCTTATTCTCTCTCTCATTCTCTTTGTCATTCTCTCTCTCATCCTCTCTCTCATTCTTTCTCTCATTCTCTAACTCTTTCTCTCTCTCATTATTTCTCTCAATCTCTTTCTCATTCTCTCTCTCATTCTCTCTCTCATTCTCTCTCTCATTCTCTCTCTCATTCTCTCTCTCATTCTCTCTCATTCTCTCTCTAATTCTCTCTCTCATTCTCTCTCTCATTCTATCTCTCATTCTCACTCTCATTCTCTCTCTCATTCTTTCTCTCATTCTCTCTCTCATTCTCTCTCTCATTCTCTCTCTCATTCTATCATTCTCCCTCTCATTCTCTCTCTCATTCTCTCTCTCATTCTTTCTCTCATTCTCTCCTTCATTCTCTCTCTTATTCTCTCATTCTCTCTCTCATTCTCTCTCATTCTCTCTCTCATTCTCTCTCTCATTGTCTCATTCAATCTCTCATTGTCTCTCTCATTCTCTCCCTCATTCTCCCTCTAATTGTATCGCTCATTCTTTCTTTCATTCTCCCTCTCTCTCCGACATTCACTCTCTCATTCTCTCTCTCATTCTTTCTCTGCCTCATTTTCTCTCTCACTCTCTCTCTCATTTTTCTCCCTCATTCTCTCTCATTCTTTCTCTGTCTCATTTTGTCTCTCATTTTTCTCTCATTTTTCTCTCTAATTCTCTCTCTCTCAGTCTTTCTCTCATTTTCTCTTTCATTTTTCTCTCCCATTCTCTCTCTCATTTTCTCTATCATTCTCTCTCTAATTCTTTCTCTCATTTTCTCTCTCATTCTCTCTCTCATTCTCTTTGTCATTCTCTCTCTCATTCTCTCTCTCATTCTCTCTTTCTTTCTCTCTCTCATTCTCTCTCTCATTCTTTCTCTTATTCTCTCTCTCATTCTTTCTCTCATTCTCTCTTTCATTCTCTTTGTCCTTCTCTCTCTCATTTTCTCTCTCATTCTCTCTCTCATTCTTTCTCTCATTTTCTATCTCATTCTTTCTATCATTTTCTGTCTCATTTTTCTCTCTCATTCTCTCTCTCATTTTCTCTCTCATTATCTCTCTCATTCTTTCTCTCATTTTTTCTCTCATTTTTTCTCTCATTCTTTCTATCATTTTCTCTCATTCTTTCTCTCATTTTTCTCTCTCATTCTCTCTCTAATTTTCTCTCTCTTTCTCTCTCTTATTCTTTCTCTGTCTCATTTTCTCTATCATTCTCTCTCTCTCACTTTTCTCTCTCATTCTCTCTCATTCTCTCTCTCATTCTCTCTCTCATTTTCTCTCTCATTTTCTCTCTCATTTTTCTCTCTCATTCTCTCATTTTCTCTATCATTCTCTCTCTCATTTTCTCTCTCATTTTCTCTCTCATTTTTCTCTCATTCTCTCTCTCATTTTCTCTCTCATTTTCTCTCTCATTTTCTCTCATTCTCTCCCATTCTCTCTCTCATTTTCTCTCTCATTTTCTCTCTCATTTTCTCTCATTCTCTCCCATTCTCTCTCTCATTTTCTCTCTCATTTTCTCTCTCATTTTTCTCTCTCATTCTCTCATTTTCTCTATCATTCTCTCTCTCATTTTCTCTCTCATTTTCTCTCTCATTTTTCTCTCTCATTCTCTCTCATTCTCTCTCTCATTTTCTCTCTCATTTTCTCTCTCATTTTTCTCTCATTCTCTCCCATTCTCTCTCTCATTTTCTCTCTCATTTTCTCTCTCATTTTTCTCTCTCATTCTCTCTCATTTTTCTCTCTCATTTTCTCTCTCATTTTTCTCTCTCATTCTCTCTCATTCTTTCTCTCATTTTCTCTCTCATTTTCCTCTCATTCTCTCCCTCTTATCCTCTCTTTCATTCTCTCATTTTCTCTCTCTTATCCTCTCTTTCATTCTCTATTTCATTCTCTCTTTCATTCTCTCTCTCATTCTCTCTTTCATTCTCTCTCTCATTCTCTCTCTCATTGTCTCTCTCATTCACTTTCTCAATCTCTCTCCCATTCTCTCTCCCATTCCCATTCTCTCTCTATCTTTCTCCTCTCTCCTATACTAGATTATTAGTGTTTTTTTTTAATTTGAAAACTCAACAACCTTTCTGTATAGAAAATATTTCACAGTGAAATATACCTTGACTGTAATCCTCCCCAATAAAAAGTGTATCTCCGCCCATGCAGACATGATGTATCACGTTGTCAGTTTCAATAATGCTGCAGCGCTAACCAGCTGGCGTATATATAGACAAGTATAAACTGTAGCGTCCGTGTGTTTATGGATTGAGAGTTGAGACTTGAGGCGGTGCTGCTATGGAGAGGTGACGTTTTCGTCAGCCAACACTGTACCCAGTTGCTCTCCATGATCTTATTCAAACTATTACTCGCTAATTCCCCTTTGTTTTCAAATCTAAACAGATTTGTGGCCCCTATACAACAACCCTCATCTCTTATTGTTTCAGCCGAACTACTATGGATAGAAAAGGGTGTGTGTCTATGAACAAACATTACCATTGGGTGATATATGGGAATGCACTAAAGCGTCTGGCAATGTTGTGAAAACTATATTGTAGCTGCTTGTTTCCTTCTGTCACATAAACAATAACTTCATTACCTTTAACTTGAAACATTTACCGTCTGGCTAGGGCTAAATCGTGTCTTAATGCGGCCGGCTGATGCTTGCTAACCTAGTTGTGAGAAGGCTAGATAATCACAGAGCTCAGATATTTTTCTAGCTCTTCACATAAATATGATTATGTTTTCTAAACCGGTTTATCATCATCTTGCCTATATCGCAATATTTAAATATTGAAGTATATGTTTTTTTTGGTGCCGGGGCGGGGTCCATTGGCTGAGCGTTGGTTTGCTAACTCATACATTTCTCGAACTTTTACTAGTCCAGAAAGGTTGTAAAATTCTGAGCAGGGTTGTGCGGACGATCTGGGCCATGTAGGAGCAGAGGTAGCCATACTAAGGCAGAAGTAGCTGCGTAAAGCACAGGTAGCCATGTGAATGCAGAGGTAGCCATGTGAAGGCAGAGGTAGCCATGTGAATGCAGATGTATCCTTGTGAAGGCAGAGATAGCTGCGTAAAGCAGAGGTTGCCATGTGAATATGTGAAGGCAGAGGTAGCCATGTGAAAGGAGAGGTTGCCATGTGAATATGTGAAGGCAGAGGTAGCCATGTGAAGGCAGAAGAAGCCATGTGAAGGCAGAGGTAGCCATGTGAAGGCAGAAGCCATGTGAATGCAGAGGTAGCCATGTGAATGCAGAGATATCCTTGTGAAGGCAGAGGTAGCTGCGTAAAGCAGAGGTTGCCATGTGAATATGTGAAGACAGAGGTAGCCATGTGAAGACAGAGGTAGCCATGTGAAGACAGAGGTAGCCATGTGAAGGCAGGGGTAGCCATGTGAAGGCAGAGGTAGCCATGTGAAGACAGAGGTAGCCATGTGAAGACAGAGGTAGCCATGTGAAGACAGAGGTAGCCATGTGAAGGCAGAAGAACCTATGTGAAGGCAGAAGAAGCCATGTGAAGGCAGAAGAAGCCATGTGAAGGCAGAAGAAGTCATGTGAAGGCAGGGGTAGCCATGTAAAGGTAGAGGTAGCATTAAAAGTGTATATAGGGCCCAGAATGTGGATTCGTTCGAGGTTTAAAAATCTTCTGCACGGCTCTTATGGAAAGTGCTTTCGTGTCTACTCTTTCTTCCCCCCTCCCCCCAATTCTCCGCCCTGCAAGTGCTACTGAACATCACCCTCATCCCATAGTGTGATGCAAAAGCTTTTCTATGACAGTGGAGAGAACAAACCGGAATGTGGGACGAGGGGCCGGGGGGGGGGGGGCGGTTTGCTCTCCACTTATTAGTCCACAGGACGTGACAAACGGCCGCCACGAGACTCCAAAGGGAGTTGGGGAGCGCAATCACCAGATCTGCAAACAAATTCAAATGAGACAATTTGCTTAGACCGGTAGGATAAGGCTCGAGCTTACTTGCGAGCGACACATAAATCCACTGCAGGACATCTTCTTGTTTATCAATGCAGAGAATAAAACAATTTACTAGTCACTGTTTAATATCAATGTACTTGTATGTGGGGGTGTGTGTGTATGGGTTATTTTTTTTTTTTAAAATGACTCTTTATTTTAGCTCAAGAAAAGTAGAATTATAATTGCTTTCCTAGTGGTGATTCTTGCATTACTTGCTGCAACTATTATTGCTTTTCCAGTGGTGTTTCTTGCATTATTTTGCTGCAACTATTATTGCTATTTTAGTGATGATTCTTGCATTACTTGCTACAACTGTTATTGTATTCTTAGTGGTGTTTCTTGCATTATTGTGCTGCAACTATTATTGCTATTTTAGTGGTGATTCTTGCATTACTTGCTACAACTGATATTGTTTTCTTAGTGGTGTTTCTGGCTTTTTTTGCTGCATCTGTTATTGTTTTCTTGGTGGTGTTTCCTTCATTATTTGCCAACTCAACGCTTTTGGAAGAGCCCCGTTTCTCTCTGACGACCGTTGGCCCTAGAGCCTTCTCAGTATCCGTTCCGAAGGTGCGGAATCTACTTCCCGTTCAACTAAGGCGAACAAGCTCTATTGATACTTTCAAAAAGAACTTAAAAACTCCTTATTTCAAGATTTACCTTAGTTAACATTTAACATGCTTTAGACCCCTACCGTCTTACTTATAGGTTGGGTCAGTTAATGCTACATTTATTTAATTTTTAAATATTTGTTTTATATCATCAGTTAGTTTTGTCTCCTAGCCTTAGAGTAATGTCCGTGTTCTTAGTTGTATGTTAAAAGCGCTCTGAGCTTACATTATCTTTGTTGGCAGCGCTATGAACAAGTCTTAACGTGTATGCATGCATAAAAGGTCACGTGCAAAAAACATTTCCGTTCTTATTCGATCATTTTATTCGAAACAATGTCTGTGTGCTACTTTACTGGTTGTACTCAAATTTGTTGGGGATTAAAATTTATTTCATTTCCAATAGATGTTTACAAAGCAAAACATTGTATTGTGAAAGTCAGAAGGGAATAATCACCTTTTTAAAATATCAAACTTATTGTTTAATGCAAAATAATTTTTGTTATTCGTTTTTATGAATTTACGCATTTTCTTTTTCAATAACCAAGAAAACGCAACTCTTGACTCATTTATTTTGTAAACACAAAAAAATTAACGTCACGCGACTAACACTTGAGTATTAATTATCGCCTGTTCACTTTTGATGTTAAAAACGGATTCCTCATAACTAATATTGTATCCTTTGTTTAATTCTAAAAGACTTTAACTGGCCGTCGAGGTTGATATCAATTGTCAAACACCAGCAAAAGCATGCTTTTTTTGTTTATTAGTTTAAAAATAGAACAGGAAGTTCACGAACATTCGGGTTCAAAAGTTCACTCCTCATTAAGACTTGTCAATACAAATATTATTATTTGCTGCAACTGTTATTGCTTTCTTAGTGGTGTTTCTTGCATTAATTTGCAGGAACTGTTATTGCTTTCTTAGTGGTGTTTCTTGCATTACTGTGTAGGAACTGTTATTGCTTTCTTAGTGGTGTTTCTTGCATTCATTTGTAGGCACTGTTATTGCTTTCTTGGTGTTGTTTCTTGCATTAATTTGTAGAAACTGTTATTGCTTTCTTAATGGTGTTTCTTGTATTAATTTGTAGAAACTGTTATTGCATTCTAAGTGGTTTTTCTTGCATTAATTTGTAGGATCTATTATTGCTTTCTTAGTGGTGTTTCTTGCATTTATTTGTAGGCACTGTTATTGTTTTCTTAGTGGTGTTTCTTTCATTAATTTGCAAGAACTGTTATTGCTTTCTTAGTGGTGTTTCTTGCATTAATTTGCAAGAACTGTTATTGCTTTCTTAATGGTGTTTCTTGCATTAATTTGCAAGAACTGTTATTGCTTTCTTAGTGGTGTTTCTTGCATTAATTTGCAAGAACTGTTATTGTTTTCTTAGTGGTGTTTCTTGCATTTATTTGCAGGAACTGTTATTGCTTTCTTAGTGGTGTTTCTTGCATTTAGTTTTAATATTATTTAATGCTTTATTGTTGTGTTTTTAGTTTTCCTATGCTGTTGTATGAAGTAGGACCCGTTTTTTTTAATCTGATATTTTTTTTTGTACAGATTTTTTATAATAGGCAGTAAATACAGTATTTGAAATAAAAACTCTGCTTAAGAGGTGCCGTGTTTAAAATAAATAGACAAATAGACAGATTTCTTCTTCTTCTTCTATTAGTCAGTCTGAGGAGCTGTTTGCTCTGTTGCAGTCAATGCCAGACAAACGTATTTACATGTCTTTTTCAGTTGTTCCATGTTGTTATGTACTGTGTTGGTAATGGTAGGTTGAGAGGGAGCAGAGTGTAGGTTAGCTCAGGGCATTCAAGCAAGAAGTGGTCCACAGTTTATTGTGAGCAAAGACAAATAGACAAATAGGAAGATAGACAGATAGACAAATAAACAGTTAAACAGATAGAAAGATAGACAGATAGACAGACAGACGGATAGACAGATAGACAGATAGACAGATAGACGGATAGACAAATATACAGAAAGACAAATAGACAGATAGACAAACAAATAGACAAATAGATAGACAGACAGAAAGAGAGGTAGCAATTATATATCAATAATGTAGAATTGTATGACACAAGACTTTTCATATGCATGACCTAAGACACATAGCCGCCCGTTTTCTCAGACCATCTTTTTGTGTTTACAGGCACATAGACACACATACAGACACATAGACAGACACACTGACAAACACCGACCTGCAAAACACAAACTCAAACACACAGAAGCGATATAATCGTTTACAAATCCTACCTCTTCAATCATCCCCCTTGGCTCACGTGATCATAAACACAACACCCCCCTCCCCTTCCCCCGCTACACTATTAGTCTACTCCCTCCCCCCCCCCCCCTCTAACGCCCCCCCCCCCTCATCCCATACACACACATATAAACACTGCAAGCGCCCGCGTCGCCACAACTGTTTGCGGAACTCTCAGTGCGGGGCACACTTTCGTCCGGCCGAGCCTGTGAGTCCTCTCTCCAACGCCACTAATGAGCTTAGTCCAAATCTTGGGGGTCACCGCGACCTGCTGGACACTGATTTTACTAAACGGTCAACGTAAACTAACGGCATCAAAATCAGAGATTATAAAAAGATGGACTTATTGAAGTAATTGTATTCACTTATAGTATAAATTTGGTACTGGTGGTCTACCAATCGGGTGTGCCCTGTTTGATTTACTTTATAAAAAAACATCATCTTTTTGTTTAGTGTTCCATATACCCCTTTAAAAAAAATACCATCACCTCTTATTACAGTCACATTTTTATACAATCAACAATATATTATGTTTTAGATTGACTTTTAATAATAGTTTTACCACGTTTAAATCCCATTAACCTTAATGTTTATTCGATTACCTGGTAATACAATAATATGCCAGTAGTACATTCCTTGTTTTCTTTGCTAATCCGTCCGAGGGAAGAAAAAAAACTAAACGAAATATGAAACTGACAAAAAACTGAAGCATTTATTTTCCTGCTTCGTTTATTTTTATACTAATCAAAGTAAATCCGTTAATCTTTTCTAGACGTTTCGAAATACTCAGAAAACACATTTTAAAATAAGAAGACATTTCTATAAAATACAAGTCTAAAGAACAAAAACTACATTTAAATTGGCATTTTTTTTCTAAATGGTAGCCTTTTGGCTTTATGGAAGAACAGGAGAAGGGAGAAAATTGTTGCAGATTTTTTTGTTTGAAAGGAAAATGCCCTTTATGTGATACTCACTTTAAGTCTCAATGCACTATCTAGGGTCGATTAGTCGATTCCATTATTATTATTCCTTGTAACCTCTTGTCAAAGTAAACCGAGTGCTAAGTGGAACTAATCGACGAAAATAGAAACAGACGAAACCCAAAGTTATCGAAAACTAAAGTTGTCTGCGTGTTCGTTAAATAAAAAATAAGTTTAACACACTTTCCGTCAATGATACTAACACACACACACACACACACACACACACTCACACACACACACACACACACACACACACACACACACACACACACACACACACACACACACACACACACACACACACACACACACACACACAGACACACAGACACACACACACACACACACAGACACACAGACACACACACACACACACACACACACACACACACACACACACACACACACAGACACACACACACACACACACACACACACACACACACACTCACGCACACACACACACACACACACACACACACACACACACAGACACACACACACACACACACACACACACACACACACACACAGACACACACACACACACACACACACACACACACACACACACACACACACACACACACACACACACACACACACACACACACACACACACACACACACACACACACACAAACACACCTTGTCAATGACACACAATAACCCAGTAGTTGGAATATTATCATGCGTGATTGTGTAGAATGTGAATTAGTGTAGAGCAGGGGTCGGGAACCCATGGCTCGCGAGCCAGATATGGCTCTTTTGATGGCTGCATCTGGCTCGCAGAAAAATGTTCGATTATTAAAAAAAATAATTTTGTTAGACTTTTTGATCTATGTATTAATTGCATATCAATATTTCATTCTACAAATGAGCTAAAGTCTACTGCAGCTCAGCATCAGAAGAATTCAGAGACATAATTATTGTACATTTAGTGTTGAAATTACACAAAATGCACACATTTACTTTTCAAAATATGTGGTGTCCATGGCTCTCTCAGACAAAAAGGTTCCCGACCCCTGGTGTAGAGTGTTAATGGTGATGTGACATAAACTCTCAATTCTTTATGTTTTTATGTAGACTTGGCCTTTCAAAAGAATCATTAGTCAGCCGAAAAAAAAAAACAATAGCTAACTCCTAAATGATACTTTTTCTTGTATGATAAATGGTATGACAGTGTGCGTGAACGTCTATTGTGCTTGAGTACAAATGGTTCTTTAATATTGTTTTAAATATGCTGAAAGACGGAATTTATGTAATCAAGTCAAATTTTCATTTATTTGGATCAATAAAGTAATCTTATCTTTTTTTTATAACAGTGTTCCAAAGTGGTTCTAACAATTCATTTAGAGTGACAAAAGCCTAAAAGTCATCCAGCTTTAGCTGTAAATTTTTTTTGTAAAAAAGAAGTTAATAGCTTTTTTTAGGAGTCTGCCGCGTGCCATTGAAAATCGCTCTGAGTGCCAAGTCTGACATGCGTTACTTAGGTTTCTGACACCTGATGTATTTTTGCATTCAATAAAAAAAAAAAGATGGTAAAAACTGTTTAAAATATTGATGAATAAGATATCATTCTTTGTTTTGAATCATTTATTACTTTCAGGACATTAAGCAGTGCCAGCCTATTGATGCGTTGAAGCTGAATCATCCATTCGTTTGATCTTGATTTCGACTCATTGCTGCATCGTTATACAGAGCTGTGAATAATTTACAGTTGCAGGGATTCAACTGTGCAACAAAAAAATGACTCTCTTCCGAGAACCGAATCGAGTTGTGATTCATTCGGCGCGGTTTAGAAAACAAAAAAAAAAAAACAAAAAAAAAAAACAAGGATAAAAGGAACATTGATTGTAACTATGCCTAATTTATTGAGCGTGAGTAACCCAGCGTGTCACAGTGACCTAGGCAAGGTTTCAAATCAAGGTTTGGAACATACAACATAATTTCAACAACCTATTATATTAAATATACTAATAAAAAGCAAAAAAAAACACAAAAAACAAACAAAAAAACAAAACAAACTCAATTCGTGTTTTATACCACAGCATTACTTGATGACGTCATCCATTACATGAAAAGTTTATTTTTAAACTTACTCCCCCCACCCCGCACCCCCCCCCCAACTTCACCGCCAACATCTCCGTTCTGTAAGATTTATATCAACTATTCCACTTTATATTAGGTAACCTGTATTGCGGTGTTAATCAAACACAAACATGTATAAGAAGATATTGTGATTGGTTTGGCTGGTGCTAATGCCTACATTTACAGCTTTATTATTGTTCTCCCCGAAAATTGGGACTGCCTTTTATAAAAAGATCTTTACAAAAAAAAAATTCTGTAAAAAAAATAAACGCATCCCACCTCCTACACCAACAACAAGCAAAAGAAACCTGTTCGCTACCTTTTAATAGCAGAAGCTTGACATCAACAATTCTTATGCATGTGCCAGGGTCAGAGCTATTAGAAACAATAAAAAAAGAACAAAAACTAAATACCGAAAAAAACTTTCTCACTGCAATTTTCATTGTCATTTTTTTTTCTTCTCTCTTAACGAAACACATTGTAGACATTTGTTTCTCCGTCATTTTGACGGGCATAAGCACTAGTAAACAAATAAATATTACGAGAACAAAATATACACACAGTCACACTTTATGTGTGAGTTACAGTGGCTAGAGAATATAACGTTACGCCGCGGAGTTTAGGGTTTTCTTGCGGTGTCGTGGAATTGAACTAACTGCCGTAGAAAGTAGGAAATCTGAAGAAATATCACCAAGACAATGCTCAAACCATGGATAAGAGTAGGACGCAATAATCTAGTATAGAGAAGGAACGTTTGTAACATAGAGGATAGGATTAAAGAAAGGCGAGAAAAACATTATTACGATCTATCAACTCACAACTCAGAACATTAATAGGCCTATCTACTAAATCCTAAATCATCATGTTTATTGGTAGACTTTAATAGTTCAGAATATACTACGTCTATAAAGAAATAAATGGGTTAGTATTGATATAAAGTTGGAAACAAAATGTCGGCTAGCAACAGACACCACTGTGACATTCATCTGTCACAAGAAACTTACATTACCGTTTTGTTTGTTCACCAAAACAAACAGTATTTTAAAAACATGATTGGATTGTGTGTCGAGAACAATAATAGCCCTACGTTTATTTCAGCATCGTTTACCTAAAGCAAATCTGTGGATTAAAATATGACAACGTGAACGCTTTGATATTCCTAGATTATTTTCAAGATTGATTGAGTAACGGATTAGGAGTTTTTAAAACCTGCATTTATTTTGTTTGGGTTCTAAATTAGTTATATACATAATATGGAGTTGTGCTGCTGCATTTGCCGCGCACTGTTCGCTGGGTAAAAAAACGTGTCGCGAAATGTACGATTTGTTTCCCCCGCTGTAATACGTGGGTCCTACAAGCTATCTGTGACTTGTATTAGTAGTAAAGTAGAGTTCCTCCCGGACCAAACTGATCCATAGGGCAGGTGAAGCAGAATTCACCAGTTTCCGTGGCCATGGCGTACTAGGAAATGTATGGCCAGCACAATGCTCAGCCGCCTTTTACTTTATCCCAACTATTGTCAGGTACCCTTCAGAGCTGGGTAGACTCAGGGACACCCTCAAGTCCTGGGAAGAAATCCTAGCGTCCACCAGGATTCGAACTCAGGACCTTCGAATCGCCAGTCGAACGCGCTGCCGCTCGGCTACCGTGCCCCCTGTGACATGTGGAGTGAGCTAATTTCTAAAACAACTCTCACTTTTTAACAAACAAACCAGAAAAAAAATAAACAAACAAACAAACAAACAAACATGCAATGACAATCCACGATGTTTTTGACTTCCGGTAAATTTGTTTAATTTAACATGCAGCGCAAGAAAACAAACAACAGCAAATTAAAAACAAATTACAACAATGAAATCTGGGGAAATATTTCATAATTATCTTTTTGTTGTTATTTTTTTTAATGTAGATTCGGAATGTCGAGAAAACTTTCTCTCGGAACTAGACTATGCTTCGGGAAACCGGAGTGGAAATTGTCTTGTTTTATAGGTACGTGAATACTCTCGCTTGAAAACAAAGAAATCGTTTCCAGGGGCAACACGCAGTCTCATACTCGCTTAAATATCGCTCAATTTCTATTGGCTATGCAGACAGACAGACAAATAGCGCTAGACAGACGATGGCAAAAATAAAATGAGGCGCGCAAACAATACATTGATACCATGCAGCCCGGGCGCTCCTTTGGGACATGACCGGGGCGCAGAGTTACAGGCCTTGGGAGTCATCCTGTAGTGACGTATGACGTAACCTGAATAGCGCCACACAGTCTTGTTTTGATTGGTCCGTGGTCATGTGATCTATTTGCGTATTCTCTAATCTCTTAACTATGCCTCTGTCCCCCGGAAGGCTTTCCCTCCCTCCTTAGTTTTGTAAAGGGCAATTACTCGGAATATTGCCTATTCTCAGTGAACAGACGATTACAACTATTATATGTAACAAGACTTTCTTCAATAGGGTCAGCGACTAGACACACCAGAAAAAAAAGACACAATTACAAAACCCTTGTCAGTGGATAGTTTCATATGTAGTTAGTTATTATACTTTGTAAAAACATTTGTTTAAAAGAACGTAGGTTGATAACCGTTATAGTTGCTGAACATAATACATTTACATATTATAAACATATATGACTAATGTATAACTAATATATAACTAATGTATAACTAGTTGTAGATATTGATTTTCTTCATTAACAACTAAAATAATTATTTAAAAAGTAAAGATACTTAATTGTATAAAGGAATTGGTGTACATTTTAATATTATCACTTTTCTTTAATTTCGAATCATAATTAACATAAATATATAGGTTAGTTGCTTCTTTTGTTTATAAAGTTAGAGTAATTTGCTCCTGTTTAAGCAAACGTGACTACAATAGATCTAAATATGGCTTGAATTCTAAGACATATTTTTTTTATGTGTGTACTAAGATATTTTGACAAAAATTCTTATTGCCAAATATTGTCAAGCAGCTATGTTTAATCCTAGTTTAATGTTTCTAAATGTTTAATAAAGACTACGTAAATACAGAATCGTCGTTTGATTATTTCGCCTTCTTTAAGAAGAAATTGGTAGGAAGAGTTGCATGTGTGCACAACAAGATTCTCAATGAAAACAACAGAAATGTTCATCCGCATTATTAAAATTCGTTTTTTTTAAAAAATGACATGTAAAGTAAATTAGGACTTTATGGCTGCAGCCTGAAGGGGTGGTGGGTGCCGGTGGGGGCCGGTGGCATGATTGATTTTTACTTTTAAATCTGAGGCCGATGGGGGAGGAGGGGGTGTATAGAGTGTATAAGAAAGAATCTGGAACTGAAAGAAATTTGGATTTACCCGCCCCTGTCTTTCTTTTTTGTTCAAAATCAAAACAAAAATAGAACCGGAAGTATTTGTTGCAGACACAAATATCCACAGTATTGTCAAGAACGTTTGAAAATGATATTCACTTTATTTGTATAAGATTACTTTTGTTTCCTAGATTAGTAAACTAAAAGAGGCAACAAAGTTTTGTGTTGATTTTAATTAGTCAATGTTTACATACTTTTTTTTTTTGTTTTTTTTTTTTTTGGCCTCCAGAACATAACAAAAAAACAACAATCATTCGGCCATTGTTTTGATACAGAGTTATGTGGTCTTAGTGGGACCTTGAGACGGACGAGGAATTCTGGTATATAGTTGCACTTCCTGAAGACAGCAATGGCGGACAACAAATTCTTGTAGAAGAGGAGGTGGGGTGGGGATGGGGTCGTTAGATGGCAACGCTTAATGGGATTTCACGTGTAATGAATCCGGCATTTATCAAAACAGACTTCTTTGTGTATGGGTGTCAATTTGTATGTGTGTGTTTGTTTGTGTGTGTGTGTGTTTGTGAATGTGTGTGTTTATGTATGCGTGTGTGTCTGTGGAATAAACAAAAATTATCGATAACAAAGCACTCCACTGTTGTTCAATTTCTAGCTATAACCATGCGTGATCTGTGTTCTGCGCATGTTCAGTTTAAGAATAAAGTGTTAAATGCCAGAGTGGTTCCGTCTTCAATTAGACTGCTTCATTTTGTTGTTTGCTCATATTTACAAGTGTTCTTAATTTACCCTGTAAATCTATTTGTGTGATGAATGTCTAGTCAAAGTATTTTCAGGTGTTCTTCATTCTTGAGTGAGGTGTGTTGGTCAAGGTTGGATGATTATTGTGCGTCGGCCTCACGGCCTCAGGCCATACTATCTACCATGCGAATTCACAAAAAATATACGTAACAAGAAATATATTGTCAGGATTTCAGTCAGCCAGAATACAATACCTGACTACTAATGAACTTTTTCTTGTATGATAAATTGTGTTATTTTGTGTGCGTTTTTTTATAAGTATATTTCTGTGCTTGAGTACAAATAATTCTTTTATATTATTTAAAATATACTGAAGGACAAAACATCTGTAATCAAGACAAGCTTCCATTTGTTTGGATCAATAAAGAAATCTTTTGATGGGGAGTAAATTGTTCTAGTTTTAAGCATTTCCATAGGTTCCTGTGGTACGCGTACACGTGTAATTATTAGTGTAATAACGGAAAGTACAGAAATTGCACACTTGAAATGAATTAGTGTTGTTTCATAATAAAAGTTTTGCAATCATAGGCTAATATTTGCTCACAAAAAAAATAAATGCATGTTCATTGCTTTAAAAAAATATTTTAGTGATTAGCGGTATGGGAAAGTAATGTGACTCAATAATGAAAAGTCTTTCTTGTCTAATCTTATATATTACAGACGCTTCTGCTATAAAGAAGATTAGGTTATGCATATTACATTTTAGTTATGCATTCGTCTTACAAAAATTTTGCTTTGGCCGCTTACAATAAATATGTATTTCAAATTGACAAAAGCGAAGTTAGGTCTAATAGATATATAGAGCCTACATTATTTAGGTTTTTAAAAATAAGCTTATTGGGAATGGGCGTTCAGGTGTTTTCAATAGGGATTCACCAATGCGCACCAAAAAGTGTAAAGATAAAAACAAATCAGTTAAAAGCTAGAGCTGTGCGAGGAGACGTGGCTGAGAATTGGAAAGTATGTGTTGCCATTTGCTTAACGTCTATGTGTCAAGTTTCAGATCGATAGAACGACAAAAAGTGTTCAATTAGCTTTGCGAAGGTCGGGTCAGTCAGTCACCAGTCGCTAGCCAACAGAAGTTAATAGAAAGTATTTTAAAAACAACAAAATTATTTGTGCGACTACTTAAAATCTGTCAACGGATTCTGCTGCCTTTTTCATCTGGATCTAAATCAACATCTCCATCATTGTGTCAGTTTGTCAGAGAGAAGAAACAATACAATACATCAATGTTTCACACACAACTTCCAGTTTTTATAGGACGCTATAAAAACAAACAAACAAACAAATATGAAAAAGACAAACAGAAACAAAACAAACAAACACATTGTGCCGATGGGTGTTTAAGGCAACTGAATTTGAGGTCCACTCTGCTTGTTAGTTGTACTTTATGCGGACGTCAATCGCAATTCATTTTAACCTTACGGCCCACACTACCTAACCCCACCCTCTCTCCCATTTCGTTCAAGACGTTCACTGCACCTTGCCCCCCTCTCCACTACTGTTAGTCAAGTCTGGCTGATAACAATATTCGATTATGTGGAAGAGTCACTTTCACAATCAATATTTGTTATAAAGAAAAACAACCACAACAAACACAATAACACAATATATATGTTCCAATAGCCAAGATTTAGTTCTTTGTAAAACAGCAGCTGTTTCTCAAATTTAAAACTTACAGACTTTCTTCACTGTGTAGACCAAGGGTCGGCAACCTTTTCATAATGGTGTCCCAAAGTAGGATTTCTAATTCATTCAGCGGGCCAAACGTCTAAAAGTCATTCTGCTCTAGTATTTACTTTCTTGTAGAAGGGACCTGAATTGCCTTTTTGGAAGTCCCTTCTGCGTGCCATTGGAGATTGCTCTGTGTGCCAAGTCTGGCCCGCGTGCCATATGTTTCCGACACCTGGTGTAGACTGTAGACAATGCTTACTTCTTA